>SJYA01006655.1:0-15837 GCA_006410615.1 Neotragus moschatus
GGGGTGGGGGGTGGGGCTGGATGCTGGGGTCGGTGGGCGGAGACCAACCATGCCTGCAGGATGCGCCCGCCCGGGCTGCGGGGATGTGATCCAGGCGTCATGGCCCGCCCCCGCCCCAGATTCCACCTGCTTTCCCTTCGTCTGAGACCCGTGCACGCGCAGGCGTGCCTCTGTGTGTGCAACGATGCTGCCCGTATACACATGACCTGACAAGCATGCATGGATCTCAGCTCATCCCAGCCCCACCAACCAGCGGTGTGCCCTCGGGCCAGTTCCTTAACCTCTCTGAGCCCCAGTCGTCTTGAAATCGGGGATCATCAAAGAACCCCCTCACACGGTTGTTGGGGAACGTGGTTCATTTGGAAAGGGCCTGTGGACAGGGCCTGTCCAAAGAGAGGGTGTTCAACACGCACTGGCCATCACCAGCACTCCGGGTATGGGTGCTACCAGCTGGCTTCTGAGGATGGCTGGGATGGCTCAGGTGGTAAAGAATCTGCCGGCAATGGTGGAGACCCAAGTTCGATCCCTGGGTAGGGAAGATCCTGGAGAAGGAAATGGCCACCCACTCCAGTATCCTTGCCTGGAGAATCCCGTGGACAGAGGGGCTTGGCAGGCTACAGAGTCGGACGTGATGGAGCGATTAACACGAGCTGGGTTGGGGATGGCGGGGATCTTGCCGTGTCCCACCTGGTAGGCCTCACCCTACTGGGGAGGACTGTGGGTGACCCTCCACGGGGTGGAGGGGCTCCTGACCCCACTGGGAAGACAGACGCTCTGACGTGTTGTCTGGGGAGGACACAGCACAGGACGAGATGCCAGCCAGCCCGTCAGCTCCCAGCCCTGCCGTCTCCTCCACGGAGAAGGGGCCCTCTGTGGCCACAAGCCTGTTCCTTTCTCAGGCTCTGCCTGCTGGATCCATTTCTTTCCAGCTGGATGGGTTTTAGAGTAACTCTGTGATGTTTTTCTTTTTTTTTTTTAACCTAAGAAAAAAATCATCTTTGTTGTAGAAACTTGAGAAAATACAGATTAAAATAAAGAAAGAAAAACTGGTTATAGTCCCTGCTGGGCACCAAATCTGTTTTCAGTCCTTTTTTTTTCCCCCCTTTTTGTTCTTGTCTGGTTTTGGCTTCCTATGTAGCTCAGTGGTATTAAATTAAAAAAGGAAAAAATCTTCCTGCCAACGCAGGAGACTTGGGTTCGATCCCTGAGTCAGGAAGAACCCCAGGAGAAGGAAATAGCAACCCACTGCAGTATTCCTGCCAGGAGAACTGCATGGACAGAGGAGCCTAGTGGACTTCAGTCCATGGGGTCACAGAGCTGGACGTGACTGACACTTTCGGGCTTCCCCGGGTGGATCAGACCGTAAAGAACATGCCCTCCCCGTCCCCACCACCTCTTCTCTGAATTCAGAGACAGTGGATTTACAGCACTGTATGAGTTTCAGGTGTACAGCGTACTGACTCACAATTTTTAAAGGCAATACACCATTTGTAGTCACTGTGAACTATTGGCTACATTCCCCACGCTGTATAGTTAAAGGATATCCACACAGCTTATCTGTTTTATGCACAGAAGTTTATATCTTTTAATTCTCAGTGGTAAAGAACCAGCCTGCCAATGCAGGAGGCTTGGGCTCGATCCCTGTGTCAGGAAGACCCCCTGGAGAAGGAAATGGCACCCCACCCCAGGATTCTTGCCTGCAGGATCTGATGGGCAGAGGAGCCTGGCCAGCTACAGGTCACAAACCAGGACACGACCCAGCAACTCAGCCTCTCCCCTGCACTGCCTCTGCCCACTCCCCGCTCCCCATTGGTAACCACAGGTGTGTTCTCCACATCTGTGAGCCTCCCCTCTCCTTTTTTTTTTGTTCACGCGTTTGTTTTGTATTTCAGATCCCACATATGAGCGATATCATTCGATACTTGGCCTTCGTATTTCAGTAAAGCCATGCTATTCTCTGCCGCCCTCTGCTGACGATTCTGTTCATTGCGACCAGCGTTTCTCCCGAGCCATGGCGCCCCACCAGAAAGCCCCTGGCTCGAAGGTCCTGAGCCCTTGAAATGTGGCTGGTGTGAACCGCCGTGTGCTGTAAAGTGTGACACACACCGGGTTTCAGAGGCTGTAGGAGGAAAAGGAGATGAGCCAGCTCGTTGGCAGTGCTGGTTTGGTTTTGTTTGTTCTTAAGCACCTCGCCTGACTTTGGGGATCCTATTTCCCAACCAGGGATGGAAGCCGGGGCCCTTGGCAGGAGAGGGCAGGACTCTAACCACCGGAGCCCAGGGAGCTCCCAGCCATGATAGGACGTGCGAGGGGATCTTGAACACGTAGTTGACCCTTGAGCAGCCACGGCTGGGGCGCTGAGCCTCCGAGCAGCTGAAGATCTGAGTGTGACTTACAGTCAGCCCTGGTGCCCAGGGTTCCTCTCTGTCCGGGGCTCTGTGTACTCAGGGCGTGTCTACGCTCCCGTTCCCTCGCAAAAAATAACTGGCGTACAAGTTGGCTGCATTGGGTTAAATGAGAGCTGGTCTTAAAATCAATTTCATTGGTTCTTTTTTTTATTTTTTTAATGAGGATACTAGGAAATGGTGTTACCTATGTGGCTTGACTTATATTTCTTTATATGCCTTTGGTCTGGACTATTATAAATGTATGTGTGTGGACCAGGCTTGGGGGTCAGGTCCTTCTTTCCTGTGGGGGCCGTCCAGTGCGCTGTGGGATACTGACGGGGGTCTTTGGATATAAGCCCATCAGCCCTCAGTTGTGACAACAAAAATGCCTCCAGACATTGACAAATTGTCCCCTGAGGGGCAAAATCACCCTCAATTAAGAACCACCAATTTATATGTGTACATGCTCAGTCTACGAATTTTTAATTTATAAAATATATTATGTATTTTATATATAAATCTATTTATTGATTTTATGTACATATATACAGATGTGAGAGTTGGACTATAAAGAAAGCTGAGCACTGAAGAATGGATGCTTTTGAACTGTGGTGTTGGAGAAGACTCTTGAGAGTCCCTTGGACTTCAAGGAGATCAGTCCTGGGTGTTCATTGGAAGGACTGATGCTGAAGCTGAAACTCCAATACTTTGGCCACCTGATGTGAAGAGCTGACTCACTGGAAAAGACTCTGATGCTGGGAAAGATTGAGGGCAGGAGGAGAAGGGGACGACCGAGGATGAGATGGTTGGATGGCACCACTGACTCAATGGACATGGGTTTGGGAGGACTCCGGGAGTTGGTGCTGGACAGGGAAGCCTGGCGTGCGGCAGTCCATGGGGGTGCAGAGTCGGACGCGACTGAAAACACAATGGGTAAAATACAGCTGACCCTTGAACAATACAGGTTTGAACTTCACAGATCCATTTATCTGCAGATTTTTCTCCATAGTACTTTCCGCAGTGCTACACGATTAGACCCACGGATACCAAGAAACCAGGCATGCGGGGGACTGACACCAAGTTATGTGCAGAGTTTCACTGCACGGAGTCAGCACCTCGAACACCCCCCCGCCCCCGCTATTTAGGGGCCGACTGCGTATTAATTATCAATTATTTACTATATGCACTGCAAAGTATACATATATTTATGAAGTGAAAAAATATATACAAAAGGCAGCTACACATAGCCCTTCCTGAGACCCTGTCACATGCAAGCTTTGTGTTCAGTGCAGAAGGGCTTTTCCCTCCCAGTGCTCACAGTGAGCCCGGGCACGGGCGTTAGTATCGTTCTTTCGTGCAGAGGAAGAAAGGGAGGCACAGGAAGGTTAAGCCGCTGGCCCTGGGTGCACAGCCCACTGACATTCACCTCCAGACGTACCGCTAGGAGCGCCTGCCCCACAGCCGCGGGCGGACCTGTGAGCCCCCGGATCTCCCTGCGTCGTAGAGCAGTGTGACTCGAGTTATGGCCGCGTGGTGTAAACACGAAGTTTGCTAAGAGGGTAGATTGTTGAGGATTCAGCACGTAGCTGAGGAGGAAGGAGAGGAGGAGGAGGAGGTGGAGGGCGGGAGAAAGGGACGAGCAAGACAGGAAAGAGGAAAGACTGGTGACTTGGAGGTGGCGGATGTAACGTGACTGCGATGGTTACTTCAGTGTATACCTGCATCAAATCGCCATGCTGTCCAACTTAAGTGTATACCATGTTAACATGTCGGTTATTCGTCGATAAAGCTGAGCCAATAAAGCCCAGGCCCTGCATGCGTGGGGGTCCGTGTGCCGCGTGCCCTTCCGGGAACAGGCGCCCTCCCGGGGAAGGGGGTGTGGAGGAGGGGGTCAGGGCCGCAACTTCTACCTCCCGTGGAGGCCGGAAGAACCCAGGCACCCCGTCCCTTCCAGTCTGCTCCTGTGAGACTGGCAGAACAGAAGACACGATTTGCTCACCCATTCGTTCACCCGAGTCCGGCTCTCTGTCTTCTGGACCTACTATGTGCCGGGCACGGCCCAGCGCTCTCAGAGCCCCCAGGTAACTAGGGCAGCACAACTCTCGGAGACCCCTGACCCCAGCAGAAGACAGGACCCCGCAGCAGACACACGCAGCTCATTCGGAGGAAGGCAAACGGGCGGGAACCTGCCTGGTGGCTCAGACGGTAAAGAATCTGCCTGCCGATGCGGGAGACCCGGGTTCCCCTGGGTGGGGAAGATCCCCTGGAGGAGGGCACGCCCCCCCCCCACTCCAGCATTCTCGCCTGGAGAGCCCCATGGACAGAGGAGCCTGGTGGGCCACATACAATCCATGGGGTACCAAAGATTGGATGCGACTCAGCACGCACTGCAGGAAAACGACGGGCGTGAGATTCTGGAAGATTCTAGAATCTTTCCCTTTATCTAAAAATTTCTACCTTTCTCCAGGGCAGAAAACCTCATGAAGTCTCTTCTGCATCGTGGAAGGGAGGTTCAGAACGGGGATGGGCGAGAGGCCAGAGCCCTCTTCTCAGCATCGCCCCCCAAGAACCCCCCCTCCCCAGAGTCCAGACAAGGGTTCGAACACACACGCACATACAGTCTAAGTCCTGCGCCTGGAAAATTCCAGGCTCCAGGGTCCCCCCCACCGCCCCTCTCCCGCTCCTGCCGCAGCCCCCACCACCTCCCCGGCCGGCTGCGGTTTCCATGGCAACGGATGTCGCCCGCCGACAGCTCTCCAGGCTGATAAACGACCGCGCGGCCTGATGAGGGGGAGGTGGGGGAGGCCGAAGCAAGGGCTCCCCATTAGTAGGCCACTCACGACTTTGATCCAATTAAAATGCTTCTTTAGACTGGAGTCTGCGGGGGCAGGCGGGGCGAAATCCAGGCAGGTTTTCTGCAGACATCCCAAGTGGCCCCAAAGAGCCGCAGATACCATCTACCCCACCTATTCGCCAGCGTGTTCCTTCATTCCTTAAACCACTTATTTATTCCAAACATACTGACTGGATTAAATAGATGAACACAGATAATTCAATTGCTCCATTAATTCTGTGCCTATTTTAAGCTCCAGGCTTCTGTCTGGAGAGACCCAGGAGGACGAAGAAAAAGCCGCAGAGCCTCCTTCGAGGAGGCTCTGGGACTGCGGCTCAGCTGCCAGGGCACGGACGCGGAGACTGTGTATTGTTATGACGGCAGGCGCGCAGTTCTGGGAAGACAGGCCCAGAGGCGTCAGTTTCAATTTCGAGTTTTTCCTTTTTAACAGTAGTACATTTTATTATTTTTTTTATATACCTATGGCTGATTCACACTGAGGTTTGGCAGAAAAAACAAAATTCTGTAAACCAATTATCCTTCAACAAAAAAATTAATTTAAAAAATCTTCATTGAAGCATGGTTGGTTTATGATGTGTTAGTTTCTGGGGTCCAGCGCAGTGATTCAGACATAGATATAAAGATACATATCTATGTATATCTGCATATATGTACCTTTATCTATATATAATATATATATATATTCTTTTTCAGATTCTTTTACATTCCAGGTTGTTACAAGATATTGAATATAGTTCCCTGTGCTATAGACTAGATCTGTATTGGTCATTCTTTTGTATATAAAAGTGCATATCTGATAATTCCAAACTCCTAATTTATCCCTCCTCCCCCCACCCCCACTTACCCCCTTCCTCACCATAGATTTATTTTCTATGTCTGGGGATCTGTTTGTGTTTTATAAGCAAGCTTGTTTTATCATGTTTTTAGATTCCGCATATAAAGCAATATCATGAGCTTTCCTGGTGGCTCAGTGGTAAAGGATCCGCCTGCCAGTGCAGGAGACCTAGGAGACACAGGTTTGATCCCTGGGTCCGGAATACCCCCCGGTGAAAGGAATGGCAACTCACTCCAGTATCCCTGCCCGGAAAATCTGATGGACAGAGGAGCCTGGAGGGCTACAGTCCATCAAGTCAAAAAAGAGCTGGACACGACTGAGTGACTAAACAGAAACTTGAGCGGTTTCATATGATGGTCGTCTTTCTCTGACTTGCTTCGTGCAGAATGACCATTTCCGGGTCCATCCATGCGGCTGCAAATGGCCTTATCTTATTCTTTTTATGGCTGAGCAATATTCCACTGTGTCTATATATGCCACATCTTTATCTGTTCACCTGTCGATGGAAACTTAGGTTGCTTCAGTGACAGTACATTTTAAATGGTGGTTACGTCTCAACTCTGTGGACATAATAATCTTATGGGAAATAGTGTCTAGTGAAAATTCAACTTTCCTGCCAGCGCCCAGGCACCCTCTACCCTCTGAGGAATGTGGAACGTCACCCTTGATGAGTCATTATGAGCAGATCGCTTTGGCAGCTCCCTCCTTTTAAAAGCAGAATAGTAATTTTTGCATCCATTCTTCTGCAGCTTGCTATTTCCTAACGTGAAGACAGCGTAGTGTGGTGGTTAAAAGCCTGGATTAGACGCACTGTCTAAATTTGACTCCCAGCTTGTCCATATATATATATATATATATATATGAAGTTCTTCAAAGAAAAGTGAGAAAAACAAAAAATGATGGAGCCCCTTTACAAACCCGCCACCGATGGATACACGTTGAAGCGGCAGCGAAATCATAGGAGATCTCATTTCAACACAAAAATACAGTGTTCTGATTTTCCTTGAAAATTCAGAGCACCCAGCAGCACTGGTGGGGTGTCACGCACACGAGCTATTGGCTGGCGTCCGGAAGCAGGTGCCGCAGTTAGCGAGCCCCACCTTCTCCGCGTGGCCACACTGCCCACCACCCCCTGCACGCTCGGCCGCTTCTCAGCGTCCGCTTCGTGCGCTCGAGGCGTGGTCGCCTTCCATAGGACCTGTCACCCTGCACCCTTGAGAACACTGAGGCCACACTGAAGAGAACACACACTTTAAGAAAATGCCAGAGCTTTGTCCTAGACGGCTGTGCCGGTCTCCACTCCCATCGGCAACGTGTTTCTGGGGCTCCACACACCTCCCCAGCGCTCAGGGCGCCCCTCTCTTTCTTTCTCACCCTTCTGGTGACTATGTAATGATGGGCACTTATTTTTTATTTTATACCGGACTATAATTGATTTACAGCGTCGCATTCGTTCCGGGTGCCCAGCAGAGCGATTCGGTTGCGCGCGTACTGATACGCGCTGCTATTCTTATTCAAATTCCCTCCCCATTTAGATCAGGACGCAGCTTGGAGCAGAGTTCCCTGCGTTCTACGGCAGTGGGTCCTTGCTGGCTCTCCGTTTTAAATACGCGGCACTGTGTGCTTGTCCATCCCAAACTCCCAATCCCCGCCTTCCCTCCCACCCTCACCGCCCCCCAAACAACCGTAAGTTCGTTCTCCAAGTCTATGGGTGTTTCCGTCTTGTAAGTTCCTTCGTGTCATGTGTTTAGAGTCCACATATAAGCGAGATCACTGGATATCTGCTTTTCTCTGACTGCGCTTCACTTAGTATGACCACCTCCGGGGCCGTCCAGTTGCTGCACGTGGCAGCGTTTCAGACACTTATTTTGAAGTAAAGGAGAGGGAGAGGATATATTAGTATCCTTATGGAAATGAAAAATACTCTGAACTGTACGTTGGGCACAAGCCCCAGCCCGCCCTCTTCCTTTCCTGTGTGAGACTCTGAGCTGGGACCTTTGGGTTTCGGGGGTGTCTGGGACCTTGGGAGTGGGCTCCTCTCCCTGGGAGGAGAAGCCCCTGAGGCTTCTCTCCCCCTTCATTTCACCTGCGCTCAGCCCCAGGGTCAGACAGCGAGGTCTCCTCCCTCAGAATATCAAGGCCCCCTCAGCCCGCCTCCCTTAACGGTTTATCCCCCCACAAACGCGTCCTCTGTCTTGCTCTCCACTTCCTAAGTCGTTCTGCCTTTCAGACGCCTTTCCTCCCACCAAACAATGCCCTGGTGCCTCCACACATCCGCGTGCGTGATAGGTGAGGCACCTGTTGTGTGCAGGCCCCGGGCTGGGCCAGGGGTGCTGGAGGAGACTGAGACAGACGTCTCCATCCCGCAGAAGGGGGCTCACTCTGTAGTGGGGAGTGGGGGGATGATAAAGCAGGAGGAGGGTTAGGGCCAAAAAAAGACCCTGATGCTGGGAAAGATTGAGGGAGTGGAGGAGATAATAAAGCAGACACGGGTTCAATTCAGTTCGGTCACTCAGTCATGTCCGCCTCTTTGCGACCCCATGGACTGCAGCACGCCAGGAAAAGGGTTAATTAGGGCAAATTTAAAAAAAGGATTAGGGAAGAAAAAAAAGGCTCTGATGCTGGGAAAGATGGATGGTGGGAGAAGGAGGTGACAGAGGATGAGATGGTTGGATGGCATCACCGACTCAATGAACATGAGTTTGAGCAAGCTCTGGGAGTTGGTGATGGACGGGAGGCCTGGTGTGCTGCGGTCCATGGTGTTGCAAAGAGTCGGACACGACTGAGTGACTGAACTGACTAGGGGAAATACGGAGATGGGGGTCAAAGGGTTGGAAGTTTCAGTTCTGCAAGAGAATAAGTTCTGCAGATTTAATGTACAACCTGGTGACTGTGGTTAACACAACTATGTATGTGTTAGTCACTCAGGCATGTCTAACTCTTTGTGACCCCGTGGACTGTGGCCTGCTGGGCTCCTCTGTCCGTGGGGTCCTCCCAGCAAGAATACTGGCATGGATAACCGTTCCCTTCTGCAGACAGTCCCTTCTCCACCTGCGATCTTCCCAACCCAGGAACTGAACCCAGGTCTCCCGCATTGCAGGCAGATTCTTTACCATCTGAGTCATTATAAAAGTATACAAATTGTGTACCTGACCTATGCTAAGAGAGTTGATCCTAAATGCACCCACCAGAGACACACGCAAAGTTGTAACTATGGGGGAAGGGGTGTGTCCATAACTTGATTGTGGTCATTTCCAAACATATACATATATCAAAATATCTCATAATTATACCTCAGTAAAACTAGGGGAAAGAAAACAAATGAAGAAGTAATCTCAGGTGAAGGTAACCTCAGATGATATGTATAAAATAAAGCAGGATTCTGAGTAGGGGAGAGTAGGGAGCAGGGGGCGGAGTTCTTCTTACGCTAAGGGTCCAAGGGCAGCCCAGGACTTTGGGTGTTCAGTTACTTCTCTCTCCCTCGTGTCCCCACTCTGACACAGGTGAATCCTAGAACATAGTTGTTGGTTGTTTTTTTTTAAATCCTGGCTACACTACGACAGGCATGGTGCCGAGTGATTTACAAACAGCATCTATTATAACCTGCACCACCTTCCAAGGATCCAGAAAAATACACGTCTCCCCACTTTTAGATGAGAACACTGCCTCAGAAAGGTGACGTCACTTTCCCATGATCCCACATTTTTGTTCAAACTCTCCACACTCCCCCTCCCCTCACCCCGGCCAACTATTTATTGGGAATTGGTTCCTATGGCAGGCTGGAACTGTAACCCCCACGCAGTCTGGAAAGTTCCACCCGCTAAGTGGCTCTCAGCCTCATCCTCATCCCTCAGCTGCAGTTTCCATGGCAACAGAGCCTGCCTGCCTCCCTGAGACCCCGCCAATGCTCTTAAGGACCAGGGCAGAGTAATGGATACCAGAGCTGTTGAGCAGAAGGGCGAGGTCCGGGGGAAGGGCGCACAGGCTTCTGGGACTGGGGGTTCTGTCTTTTGAGAAGGTCACAGTTTGCAATGGGCACCTCTTAATTGCAGGAGGGGCGGGGGAACCTGAAGACCGGAGTGGGAGTCACAGGTGTCTGTTGCAGCCTCCGGCACCAATGACGTAAACAACCTTTGTTCTCACCAATAATCAGTTATTTGACTGATGCATTCGTTCAACAAAGGTTTGTAGAGTCACTGCTGTTTGCCAGACTCTGTTCTAGGTGGTGGTCGCCTGAACCAGAGCTTTCGTCTTCAAGAGGGTTGGCTTCCTATTTGAAGACGCAGTAAATACAAATATATATATGTAAATACAAGCACGCTGTTATTTATATATAAACAATATATGCAACAGACAAATAATACATAACAGTAATATGTGTGTTATATGATTCCTACATATATTATCATGAATAATATTTGTTTATTTGGTATACATACTTATACACAAATAATATATTCACATATAAACAATATAGGGATTCCCACGTGGTGCAGTGGTAAAGAATCCGCCTGCCATTGCAAGAGACACAAGAGATGTGGGTTCAATCCCTGAGTTGGGAGATCTCCTGGAATAGGAAATGGCAACCCACTCCAGTGTTATTGCCTGGAAAACTCCGTGGACAGAAGAGCCTGGCAGGTTACAGCCCATGGGGTCGCAGAGTCGGACACAACTGGGCATGAGCATACATGCGTGTGCTAATATATGTAAAACACACATATAAGTAACATGTAAGAATATACACATATATGGTCAGCTTAAAAAGTATGGTCATAACCTGCAAGCAGAGAGTCATTTTATTGGGTAGGAGTGTTTAGGACTCCAAGCCCGGGAGACAGACTCTCAGGAGCTCTGAGAAAACTGCTCCAAGGAGTCAGGAGGGTAAGTCAGGACATATGCAAGTTTGCAACAAAGGGAGCGGGCAGCTGAGAACCAGAGATCAGGTGTCAAGTGAAGGAATTTAGTGTTCGGTGGACCGGAAGACGCAAGGCCCTGGGCTTGCTGCGTTAGCTCCCGTCTTACCCACCGCAGCTGTCTGGGGCCGGTTCCGCGCCCTTGATCACTGGCTTCTCGCGTTTCCCCAGCTCCTCAGCAGCCACTGTGGGGGCGGCAGGGTCCGGTGGGTCACAGTTTGGGGAGCGGTCGCTCACATGCGGAGGCCAGAAGTCGCTGGTGGCTGCCACGGTTCTTCTTTATGGATATGGCAGAGGCGCTTCCGTTTCACGATGTGTTAAAATCTATGATAGCGTTACGTTCTCTGAAGAGTAAAACATTGGGGTAAGGCACAGAGCGCCAGGTTAGGGGTGACTTTGCTGGGGGCAGTGGTCAGGGAATTTACAAGAGAGGCGAGGCCAGTTATCTCTGTCTATGAGTGGGTAGACTTTGCATGCATTTTCCTCTAAACCCCAAGTCCAGACTATTCTCCTGAGACAATTTTGGACACCCGCCCCCACAACCCTCCTAATATTAAAAATTCCTAGTTTCTCCAGCACCCAAAGTTAACACATGAGATGAGGTCCAGGTTTAGCCAAAAAGATTAATAACAGAATTTTCCTCTGTGGCTTTCTGACATTCAAGGATCTTTTCTCTTCTGAAATATCTCCTTGAGATTTCAAGTCATTAAAAATATATCTCCTAAGGGCGAGATGTGTGTATTTAATACAGGATCAACAAAACAGACAAGATCTTTCACTGAACGTTCACCGTCAGGCAAGGATGCAGAAAGCAAATGAGTAAGAAATAAATCACGTTGTTTCAGACAATGAAACTGCGCAGTGGAAACACAAAAGAAGCCGCAAGTGTCCAATTTTCCAATAGTCACATTTAAAAAAAGATAAAGAGACATAGGCGGAAGTAATCTTAACAGTAGGCTTTATTAAACCCAACACAAAATATCGCCATGCGAACCAATAACACCGATGTAAAAAATAAAAAAGATCTATGAAACGTTTTAATTTTTTGTTTCTAGGTTTTTAAAAATCCGATGTGTAGTTCACAATTACAGCCTGTCTCGGGGGGGACGAGACACATTCCAGGCACTGAAATGGTCACAGTGGCTGGCAGCCGCCACGTTGGAAAACAATCTGTAAAAACTGCTGGGAAGGAAATTATCAGGGTCAGAGGAAACGGAAGGCAGCTGGGAAGGTGGGTGAGTGCTTGGACAAGGTGTTTTGCTTCAGCAAGTCCAGAGAGTACCCTGGGCTTGCCTTTCACCTGCACAGGCCATCCTCAAGGTACACCCGACTAGTAAGGCCTGGGAAAACCAGACTGATTGGATCCTCCAGTGGCCTGGAGCGATGGCTGTTCCCTTTTGAGCAGAGTAACCTGAGGTTTCAGAGGGGCCAAGCCAAGCACTGAAGACCCTGTGTTTTCCCAAGGAACAGATACCAGTATTTTTCCGAAGCTCCTGTCTTTTCTCTCCTTGTGGCTCGGTCGTGTCCAGCTCTTTGGGACCCCATGGACTGTAGCCCTCCAGGCTCCTCTGTCCATGGGATTCTCCAGGCAAGAATCCTGGAGTGGGTTGCCATTTCCTCCTCCAGGGCATCTTCCCCACCCAGGGATCCAACCCCCGTCTCCTGTGGCTCCCGCGTTGGCAGGCGATGCTTTACCACTAGCGCCACCGATATTTATCTGTTTCATACACGTTCTCAAATAACCGATACAGATACTTATGGACTCATCCGCAGATAATCAATAGAGATATTTATTGACAGGCCGCCCTGTGTCTACACTCGGCTCAGCATCCGCACCTCACGTGATGTGAGGGACTGGAAAATTCCAGTCTCCCGGCCTCCCGCCGCTCCTCTTCACCCCAGCGCATCTCCCACTCCAGCGGTGGTCCCCATGGCAACCGTCTCCGCAGCTCCAGTCAGTCGAGGACCCTTGAGGGGCCGGAGGGGGAGTCCAGTCGGCCTCCCAGCAGCCTGGCCTCGGGACGGTGGGATGGGGGTGTGGGGAGGGCTCGGTCCCGGGATCCCTCCCCCGCCCACGTTACTTAGCGCTCGTTAGCAGCGTCTCCTCGAGTGGGGTTTGTGCACAAGGGCAGAGATGAAATGGGCCGTGCAAGCTGCTGCTGACTTAAAGAAATAGCAGCTTCCTCCATTAAGCAGCTGCTGGCGGTGCCGGTGACAGACGTCTTATCTCTGCCGACCATTCAGCCGCGACCCATTCTTCCTCGGACACACGGTGATTGAGTGCCCGGGACATTGTGCGCACTTGAATGTGATAATTGTGAGACAAGGCCTGACTACGCCGAACGCAGTCTGGGCTTCAAAAGCGTCAAGTGTCTCTGTCCCCCTGACAAACCTCAGCACGAGGGTTCCACTCGGCCTTCTTTCAGGAGATGCTCCGCACCTGCTTTCTGGTACCCATTAGCGCCCAATTACCCCCACGAAGCTGCAAGGGTTTGAAAGACGCCAAAGACTCGACCGCGACTCATGAGCCAAACGACACGGCTTCTCGGGTCCTCGGGGGAGGGAGGGCTGGCGGGGGAGGTGGGCTTTGTTCGCGCATTCAGAAATGGACTTTTGTGGATTTCGAGAGGTGGCCGTGGTTCATCAGAGTTCAGGATCTGGGGACAGGTGCCTCCCCGCGGGACTCTGGAGGGCTGGGGAAACTCAGAAGCTTGGTGCTTCAGGAGGGGAAGCAGATGGTGTGAGGGACAAAGGGCTGAACGTCTGCTCGAGCAAATGTTTGCTTGCTGGTTTGTTTTTTTTTTTTTTCCCTCTTCTAATGATTATGGGCCTTTTCACAGAATGCCTTAAAAAAAAAAAAAAAAAAGGGCGGGGTCATGGTGGCTCTAAAGTTTGATCCTAGGAAGATGACGGCATTTCAGAGAGAAGGGTTTGTGTAGAGTTTTTGTTGCTGTTCCGGCGCTCAGTCGTGTCCGACTGTTTGCGACCCCATGGACTGCAGCACACCAGGCTTCCCTGTCCCTCACCAACTCCTGGAGCTTCCTCAAACTCTCGTCCATCGAGTCGGTGATGCCATCCAACCGTCTCATCCTCTGTCGTCCCCTTCTCCTGCCCTCAATCTTTCCAGCATCAGGGTCTTTTCCAGTGAGTCGGTTCTTCTCATTAGGTGGTCAAAGCATTGGAGCTTTAGCATCAGTCCTTCCAGTGAGTATTCAGAGTTGATGTCCTTTAGGATGGACTGGCTTGATCTCCTTGCAGTCCAAGGGACTCTCAAGAGTCTCCAGCAACACAGTTCAACAGCATGAACTTATGCTGCGCTCAGCCTTCCTTGGAGTCCAGTTCTCACAGCCATACGTGACTACTCGAAAGACCATAGCTCTGACTGTACGGGCCTTTGTCGGCAAAGTGATGTCTCTGCTTTTCAACATGCTGTCTAGGGTTTTCTAGGTTTTTTCCAAGGCACAAGTGTCTTTTAATTTCACGGCTCGTCACCGTCCGCAGTGATTTTGGAGCCACGTAGAGGTTTCGGTGGGGAATAAGCTTGAAATGTTTATTCTCAGCCAGAATTTATGTCAGAATCCTAAACAGAACAGACAACAAAAAATTCAGAGATGATGACAAACGCCCACGCAGGTAGGTAGCCTGAAATACCCAGAGTGGGGGTGAGTCTAATCAGCCAGGGAAATCAAACTACATGAGTTATTCCTGCTTCATCCCTCCGCCGGGCATAGGAAACTTACATTTTTACAAATTCTAGCCTTATTGCACCATAACCCGAAGCAAGCTCAATATTCTTCAAGAGAGGGGCTGGCTACCCAAATTCTGAGGACTGCGTTCGATGGAATTCAGTGATGCTGGGCAAAGCCATAAAGACGTCCTTCAGAAACTGCCAAAGCAACATATACAGTGAAATGGAAGCTAGTGTGACGGTCTGAAGGGCTGCTGCAATTTGTGTGAAAAGCGGGAAAAGGAGCATATGTATAAATATATATACTTTGAGACAATGTACTGACTTGGCTAAAGAGTTCCTTCAGATTTTTCCGTACAATCTTAGGGAAAAACTCAAACTTTTTGGCCAACTCAATATTACATTAGATAGCAGTTATAAAATAGACAATATGTAAAGAATATAAATACCATCTACACACATGGGCTACCTCTCTCACGTCACTGGGTGACTGGTGGATGAGCTGATGTCTTAGGTCGACACTGCGGATCGAACATTTGTGTCTCCTCAGAATTCATGTATTAAGCCCTAATCCCCCTGGAGAAGGAAATGGCAACCACCCCAGTATTCCTGCCTGGGACATCCCATGGACAGAGGAGCCTAGTGGGCTGCAGTATGTGGGGTCACAGAAGAGTCGGACACAACGACTAAACAGCAACAAATGAACAATGGCAGAAAGTACTGGAACAAAACGGTGAAGATGTTGTTCAGTCAAGTTCTTAGTGAAAATGAGAAAAAGAAAAAGAGAGAGCTAATCCTCAGGGCGACCGTATTAGGAGCTGGGTCTCTTGGAAAGGCATAGGTCTTGGGAGTAGAGACTTCATGATGGGTTTAGGGGGCCTCATAAAAGAGGCCCCAGGAGCTCGCCCCCTCCCCCTGCAGGGGTTTATAGCGGGAAGCTGGGCGTCAGGGAACCAGGAACCTTGCCGCCCACCAGCTCTGCGGTCCTTTCTTCCATGTTTGTTGACTCAGTGTTGATTTATGAATTCTGTCTTCAGTTTGTGGGATATCATTTGTTACCATCAGAGTTTATTGTTTTTCTGGAACTGCTCCAGCTTTGATAGTGAAACTCCCTTCAAGTTTGCATCTGTGTCCTTTTGACTTTTTTTTTTTTTTTTTTT
>SJYA01006656.1:0-20723 GCA_006410615.1 Neotragus moschatus
TCTTCCACGTTGTCCAATTTATTGGCGTATAATTGCTGATAGTAGTCTCTTATGATCCTTTGTATTTTTAAAGCAAACACTGACACAAATCAAATACCTTGACATTGTCTCTGTGGTATTAATCATGAAGACGTGAGCTTTGCATACAAAGTGAGCATAATATTGATGAAATAACATTCCTCTTGGAAAATCTGTGACATAAAATGTGAAGAAGGCAGGACAGAGTCAGAGCTCACTTTAATAATGTGGCTGGTTTACCTAACATCAAACATCTAAATAAATGCCCCAAAGTTCGATTTATCGTCCACATCTCTACTAACTAGAACTTTTACTTTGAGCTGTTTATATTAAGATGTTCACGACTATAGATACTTTAAGAAGAAGACTTCTAATTTCAGGTAGTTCTGAAACGTGCATCATGGTGTTTGCTTTTGTTTGTTGCAAAGGACGTCTTTATTTCCTCATCTCTTCACTTACTCAATTATTCCTGGCTGTGCCGGTCTTCTCTGCGGTTTTCCTCCAGGTGCAGCGAGCCGGGCCCTCTTCCTTGCGGTACACGGCTTCTCGCTGCGGTGTTGACCTGTGTTGTGGAGCACAGATTTCAGGGCCTGGGAGCTTCAGCTGCGGTACACAAGCTCAGCTGTTCTTCAGCATGCGGAGTCCTCCCAGACCAGGGATCTGTGTCCCTTGCCCTTGCATTGGGCAGGCAGATTTATAAGCCACTGGACCACCAGGGGAGTCCCTCCCCTTAGGTTTTAAATCCTTGTCTGTGTCCTCAAATTAATGTATAAACTAACAACCCGTTTCCCCTGTGTCTGCCTTTCATACTATTTCTTTGGTTAGCCATTGCTATCTTTTCAAGCGGCAGGACTCATTGTTTCGGATTTGAATATTCTCTTATTCACTTTGGTTTTAGCAGCTATCTATTTTTCTGGAATTTTGGTTTGTTTTCCAGGGCTTGTCTTTAATATCGGGCCCAAAATTGTGAGCTCCAAAGACAAAATGAGGAAAGTTTTCTTAACTGTCTCCACCATGGGGGATTCACCAAATCCACTTGGGACTTTCCCATTAAGCAAACGACAATTTGCAAGTAGGAAGAACTATAGTTATAATAATTAGAGAAATAAATAACAAAATATTAACAGTAATCATTCCTTGGTGGTTGCTATGGTAACTTTTCCCCCTTAATTTCATCCCGGGATTTATTTATTTTTAATTTTTGGCTGGGTGGCATGGGAGATCTTATTTCCCCAACTGGGGATCGAACCCATAACCCCCGAAGTGGAAGCACAGAGTCTTAACCGCCATACTTAAAGCACTGAACAGCCAGGGAAGTCCAGGATTTATTTCATAGCTGGAAGTTTATATATTGTGACCACTTTTAGCCACTTCTCCTGCTCCTCCCTTCTAAAAAAAATAATGTTTGTGTTTTCAAGTGTTCTAATGTTTCTACAAATACTATTTCATCAGAAAAAGTGAGTAGATGTCACTGGGCTTTTTTTGAGGACAGTATGACAAACCTTTTTACCTTCAGAAGGCAGAAAACACTTCTTTTTCCTCTAGTTCTCCCAGACCACTTGTTTTCCAAGCAATGTCTCTTACAGTATTTTTAAGTGTCGACGACACTTTTATTTAAATTATACCTAATTATTTCTTGTTAAAAACTTACAAGGTACTCTTGGTTTCCTAGCAGGATCAGAGGGAGTGGAAGTATTCAAAATAAAGTATTCTTCGCATTCAAGATATTTATAATTCCACAGAGAAGACATAAATGAAATAATTACAGAATATTACACAGCAGTAAAAGTTGTGGACAGAAATGTGTGGTAGATGCTATATTTGCTTAGGCATTCAGAGAACATGGTCCATGCTCTCTCCCAGCATGTTTTAGAACTTTCTTGATGCTATAAATTGCCTAGGTTGCTTCTTAAATGTACAGATTCCTGGGCCTCCTCTCCAAACTGATTAATTCAGAATCTCTAGAGAAGAGGCCTGGGAATCTTTCTTGCCCAGATGATCTCTGTTATTACAGAAGTCTGGAAAAGCCTGAGCTGAAATGACGAGGGGAGATATTGGCAGCTGCTAGAACACAAGAAAAGCTTTAAGGGATGGGCAGAAATTAGGCAGGAAGGTCACAGGACAAGCGTTCTGGGAAAGCTTCTTGGAGGAAATGTGTCAGCAGACAAAGGGAAACACAGCTCAGAGAGTCCCTGGGTGGGTTGCAAAAGTGTATAGACGTGCTTAACCCTCAGGGCTTCCTGGGTGGCTCAGATTGTAAAGAAGCCGCCTGCAATGCAAGAGACCTGGGTTCGGTCCCTGGGTTGGGAAGATGCCTTGGAGAAGGGAATGGCTACCCTATCCCCTACTCTTGCCTGGAGAATCCCATGGACTGAGGAGCCTGGTGCTTTACAGCATGGGGTTCCAAAGAGGTGGACACAACTCAACAACTAATACTTTCTTCCATTTTTCATTTGACTCTCTAAGTTCATTTTTTTCTGGGTAATGAAAGTAATGTAACCTTAGGTAAATCTCTCTTTCTCTCTCTCTCTTTCTCTTTTTCTCTCTCTCTAACTTGCTACCCCAGATTTTGAAATGAATCCTGGAGCCAGAAGAACATCGTGTAAAATTCATTGGCAGAGCCATGAGAAGCTATCACATGCTTTTACCCATTCACATTAAATCCGAATCATCCATCCTCAAACAATTTTTCTCTGCCTTCCCTATAGGATTAATATAAATCACGAGAGATAATTTGCAAAGAAGGCTATTTAAAATTGCGGCCGAGCAGTTCATCCGTTACGATAATTCACTTTGGTGTAAAATTCAATTATTACTGACAAATAAAGGTTCGTAACTTACTCACTATAAAGAACAGACGTCTGGGTGAGGAACAAGTATATTAAGGGGATTCCCAAGTCTTTTCATCTCCAGCCCCCGCAGTGATTCCAGGGGATTTTCAAACGTTGTAAGAGCTTTAGAAAGACTCTCTCATCCTTCTTATCCTGGGATAGAATTCCTCCCAGCAGTTTATTTGAAAAGTAATAAATTTGTACATACATGCTGTAAGTTTATAGACTGTAGCAGTTTTTAATTCAATTCTATAGCAGTTTTTAATCCAGCCTAACTATTCTGAAAATTTGGTCTTTATTTTTCCCCTTCTGGCATAGACTGAAGAGAGAACTGAAGCCCATTTGTCGAAGGCCCTGACATCTGCCGGTTTGTCAGTTTTGGTTAGTTAAAATGGATTCATATTTGTGAAGAAGGGGCCCTTTAGTGGAGCGTGCACTGCAGAAAATTAGCACTGCTTTTACCAACATTAACTCCCCTGATTTTGCATTAATTGTGATACGCTTTATGACTAGGGAAACCACTTCGCACAAGGATTTGGTGACTGGGGGATGTCTTCATAAATCAAAATGAATTCCAAAAGGGAGCGTGGGTGTGATGTAGGGCTCAGTTTCTGGGATGTTGTACACTTGGGGCAAAGGAGGCAGCCCCCTCCCAAGCGGGTGTGTGTTTGCCCGGCCAGCACTGAGTCCCTCTTCTGATAAAAGAGCTGGACTGTTCTTCCTCTTATTATAGTTTCCCACTTTGAGTAGTTAGTATGCATTTAATCCATTCAGATTTGTATTGGAGTCCATAGCTCTATCCAGGCCCCAAAGGAGTCGCTGCTACTCGAGGGTCTTCACATCTCAGCATTTTTTTTTTTTTTTTTTTTTTTTGCGCTAAGGAAGAAAGCTGGTCAGCCAGTTTATAAAATGCTGACAGAAATACACAGTAATTTAGAGAGCTTCTATGCACAGTCTTCAAGATGAACTGCCCTTACAACCTCCCATTATTGTTTCAACACATTCTTTGGAAATGGTTGGCCACATAGAGAAAAGCTATAAAGGTATGGAGAGCAATGAATTATTTGCAAGCGGCATAAAAATGGTGATAAACCTTTTAAAACTTGTATCTGTAGAGCAGGCACTTCAGAAAGTAAATAGGTATAATAACACATCTTGGTATCCACCATGCCCCCCCCCCCCAACCTCTGCTCTTACAGATATTTCTTTTCAAAGAAAAGAAAGCCTGACTAGGTAGCTGGCCTTTAAGCCTTCAATTAATTGAACAAAGATTTAAAAATTGTTCAATTGGTTTCATTAGGAAGTGTGCAATGAAATAATAAAGTAAAACAAATGATACAAAGCACAGCCACTAATTAGCTCAACATGATTGATACAGCTTTGGACCAGGCATTTGATCTCAAACAAAATGCAGTTCCTTGTTAAGCGGATTTTTAATTGATGTGCAAAGAGGTATTAGATGATGTTGGAAAATAATTACTCCAAAGCTATTCATGCATTTGGCTGAACATAACAAATGAAGTTTGGGCACTGGATCTGGCGAAGTGGACACGTGCTAATTAATAACAAGAAGAACAAGCATCTTCCAGGCGTTTTTAACCCAGTATTTGCTAGGAGAGTGCTGAGCAATTATGTACCATAATGAGGTTGTCATATAAACAAGATTAACATTACTCAGATGTCAGATGAGATTTCAAATTCATGCAACCCATATGTATTTTCTGGGTGTTATAGACTGTAAAGCAGAACTCGCCAATCAGAGTGGCTGCTCTAAGTTCAGGTATGATTAAGGAAACATCATAAGGAGATGGCAAATCTTTGCTAGTTTCCAATGGCCCAGTGAAGACGATCCTCTTAGAATAACTAAGCAGATTTGCCTGAATTCATGTCAAAGCACCCATACATTTTTTTAAAAAAAGAAAGAAAAAAAAAGAGAAAAGAATTTTTTCAAAGAAATGAATATTGACTAGGGTAAATATGCTCTTCATCTCTAAAAACTTGATGAGCATATGCACCGAGTTACACATAATTTGTTAAATCTGACAGGAATGTTAAATTAGCATTTGGTAGGTCTCGGCCAAATTCTTTGCTCAGAAAAAATGTGTGCATGTTGACATGAAACGAGAGGGACTTATGGGTGAATATCGGAAGGAGGAATTTTTCTGTCTTTGTTTTATACAAGACTGTTTTGCCTTGCCCACAAAATGGTAGAAGACAAAGCTAACGGGATGTGTGTTCACAGTCAAAAATGTAGCATTGATTCAAGTACTGAGATAACTGAGATAAACAATTTAAAATTGCACTAAGGAAAACCCGAGTTTGGTATAAGTTAAGGTATTGAATAATTGCTTAATAGCTCAACTTATGGTTGTGGACTGCAAACTCAGTTGGATGACTGTTTAATTATCTGCCTTGAAATGAGTTCATTTGACTCAACACTTTTCCACAGATTCTTTAAGTACTGAAAATTTGATGTTTTCCCATTAAATGATATACATGTACTAAAGACTTTGGAATTGTTGCCAGACTAGAAAACATATGTTTGTGTTGTGTGTGTTTATGTGTAGACTGTGTATATCTGCACGCATGTTGGGGATGTGTGTGTATGGTGAGAGAGGCGTGCAAGGGGGAAGGCATTCCAAGCCACTGACAAGTTCTCAGTTTCTTCATGAAAATTTACTGTTCAGCCTAGTTCCTATGCAATTCTCTTTACCTGGAATTGCTATCTCTTTATATTAATAAATCTATGTGTGTGTGTGTGTTGGGGGGGTGTTTGTACCAGGTTTTATTTACAAAGGCTCTTCTTCTCAAAGAATAGGTTTAAAGGCACTTTCCACTGTGATTATTCTTCATTAAAGTTACCTTTGATTATCTTGGTCATGAAAATTTATTTCTTTCCTACTCAATATTTTCTTTTTATTGTAGGTTAGTTACTTTATAGGCTTCCCCGGGGGCTCAAGGGTAAAGAATTTGCCTGTAATGCAGGAGACGGGGGTTCAACCCTTGGGTCAGAAAGATGCCCTGGAGGAAGGCATGGCAACCCACTCCAGTATTCTTGTCTGGAGACAGAGGAGCTCATGTTTCATGGACAGAGGAGCCTGGAGGGCTACAGTCCATAAGGCTGCAAAGAGTCAGACACAATCAAGTGACTTGGCAGGCAGGCAGGCATAGTCAGTTTACAATGTTATGTTAGTTTCTGCCATCCAGCAAAGTGAGTCAGTTATACATATACATATAGCTCCTCTTTTTTGGATTTCCTTCCCATTTAGGTCACCACAGAGCCTTAAGTACAGTCCCCTGTACTTAAGTCGATTCTCATTAGTTATCTATTTTCCACATACTATCAATGGTGTATGGGCTTTCCAGGTGGCTCAGCAGTAAAGAATCCACCTGCCAATGCAGGAAACTTGGCTTCAATCCCTGGGTTGGAAAAGGAAATGCCAACCCACTCCAGTACGCTTGCCTGGGAAATCCCATGGACAGAGGAACCTGGGCAGGCTACAGTCCATGGGCTCACAAAGAGCTGGACATGACTTAGCAGCTAAACAACGGCATCATATAGTGTATATATGTCAGTTTGAATCATCCAAGCCATCCCACCACCCCCTCTCCCTGGTATTCACATGTTTGCTCTTTACTTCTATGTCTATATTTCTGTTTTTCAAATAAGATCATCTACACCATTTTTCTAGATTCTACAAATATGGAATATCTGATTTTTGAAAGCTAATACAGCAATGTTCCAACAGAAAACCTCAGAAAATGGAGTGGCAATTATTGCAGCACACTCCATGCCCTGATCATGTCTCCTATCAGCCCCAACCCCTGTCAAGGGGTTTACTGCATGGTTTCTGCAGCACAGTACAGAGACTAGAGGACAGAGGCATGGAGCCCAGGGGTTCTCAGCGCTCCATGGGGACAATAGAGCCTACAGGATAAGCAGGAGCACAGGGCATGTGAGTGCCCTTGAAAGGCTCCTGTCTTGTCTGAACGGGGTGAGAGGCAGATCACGTCCCTGTGGCCTGCAGGACTGGTAGGGTTTGGATAGATGAATGAGGAATGTGGAGGAATTCTGGCCGGAAAAGTATGTTTCTTCCCCCAAATAAAAAAAGGAAGCATTTATTGTGAAGATAATAATGATCAAATGCTTTTCTGCCCAGTTCTGTAGAGACAGTAACAGAAGTGAAGGAATAGAATGTGAAACCCAAGGAATAAGCTGGCCTCCAACCAAAGGACAGGTCTCCAGTTTTGATCTGTGAACTCAGAGATATCTAAGCAGGGCTTGAGAAGGTCCCCTCTGCTTGGAATAAGCACCGAACCATCTGAATAAATACTACAGAGCAGAAGAATCCCTGGAATCTAAGTGAAAGATTGGCGGTTCAGTTGCTCAGTCGTATCTGACTCTTTGGGATCCTATGGGCTGTAGCCCCGCCAGGCTCTTCTGTCCATGAGATTTCCCAGGCAAGAATACTGGAGGGGGTTGCCATTTCTTTCTCCAAAGTGAAAGGTTGAGTCTATCTTAAATACGACTGTTGACTATATCCTAACAATCTCTGGAGGGAATGCTGAGGGTATTTAAAGACTCTTCTGTTTTTGAGATCTAAGTAATTACATGGATTATTATACTTTATAATGTTAAGTGACAGGAGATTTATGACAACGTAATTAGAAATTATGACCACATTAAATAAATGAATAGATGTAAGATCAGAAGGAAATAAACCACAATGCCACTATTGGTTTTGTTAGAGTGTTAAGATTATGGGTCACTTAGCCCTTCTTTTCCAAATTGCCCATAAATTTTAAAAATTATTTGTACAATGAACACATGAGTAAAAAGAATTTAGTGCATTAATCAGAGCACAAGTGAATAAAGCTTCTGGAAGAGCAACTGGGAATTCTCATTGTTCTGTGTAACTAGAAACTCCAAGCTTACTGATATGGTTCAACAACTTCTACAAATTCTTGAGAATTTCAAAGTGAATTGTCATCTTTACTTGTGAGAGTATGTGATGTTTTTCATCAGAGTTGTTGGGTGAAAAGCGCACAGGTTGGTTCTACACCTCCACACAGATGCCATGACCTTAAAAGCCAACCAATAACCTTTATAAGAGCTAGTCTTAGCAGCATTCAGCAAAGCTGGCTTCCCAGGACAGGAGCAATTATCCTATAGTCATCGCCTTTGAGACAATGGATAGCTTTTGCTCCCCATCACCTGTGAAAGGCAGCCTCCGATGAGAGTTAAAAACAGCTCTGAAACATGCGTGAAGATTTAAAGGAAACTATTTGCTGGTAGGTAGCTCTCTTTCACACAAGGATGATCACAAGGATAATTATCCTTCCTTTGGGCAAGAAAGAGCATTCAAAAGATGAAGTTTCTTTCTTTGATCCACTTATCAGACTTTACTACATAATCAGAGGCTTCCAAAGTGTGTAGGCCTGGACCACCAGCATCAGCACCACCTGGGAACTTGTAAGAAATGCAAAATCTCAGATGTAAGGGATCAGAAACCCTGGAATGGGACCAACCATTCATTTTTATAAGACCTCTGTGTGACTCTGGATTCTGTCTCCTAAAATTTAAAAACTGTTGACATAAGTGTAATGGCAAAGGGCACAGCTTTTGAATCAACTGCCTGGGTTTAGAACCCTTCCTCTTGAGACTCTTAAGAGTCCCTGGGACAACAAGGAAATCAAACCAGTTCATCCTAAAGGAAATAAATCCTGAATATTCACTGGAAGGACTAATGCTGAAGCTCCAGTACTCTGGCCACCTAATGCAAAGAGCTGACGCAATGGAAAAGACCTTGATGCTGGGAAAGATTAAAGGCAGGAGGAGAAGGGGACGACAGAGGATGAGATGGTTGGGTGGCGTCACTGACTCAATGGACATGAGTTTGAGCAAACTCCTGGAGATGGTGAAGGACAGGAAAGCCTGATGTGCTACAGTACATGGGGCTCACAAAAAATCTTAGAAACTTAGCAATTGAACAACAACAAACCTTTCTTAATTGGATAAACTTAGTGCCAGAAGGACGTCTGGGAGAAAGGCATGGAATTTTAAGAATATCCACAGGCAGCACCATACTTATTGAACACAAGAAACACAAGTAAGGAATTTGAATTATTATAAACTTTATTTCTTTCTAATGGGATCTATTTCTTTAATCCGTCTTAGACTTGCCTTTTGGATAAGGAAATGGCAACCCATTCCAGTACTCTTGCCTGGAAAATCCCATGGACAGAGGAGCCTGGTAGGCTGTAGTCCATGGGGTCGCTAAGAGTCGGACATGACTGAGCAACTTCACTTTCACTTTTCACTTTCATGCATTAAAGAAGGAAATGGCAACCTACTCCAGTACTCTTGCCTGGAAAATCCCATGGACAGAGGAGTCTGGTGGGCTGCAGTCCATGGGGTCACACAGACAGAGTCAGACACGACTGAAACAACTTAGCAGCAGCAGCAGCAGCAGCAGACTTGCCCTTTAGGGTGAGAGCTTTCTGTTATTTACTAAAAAAATTTTATAAAGAGTTGAGGTATATATAGTTTTTAAGGAAAAACTATGTCATGATTTTCCACGTGTAACTATGTTCTAGCTACACAGGACCCCCAGAAAGAGAAAACTCCACAGGTAAAATAATTCATAAAAGGTGGGAAAACAGAGGGAAACAAGATCTTGCCTTGGAAATCAATAGACTATAGAAGCCACCATCTGGGAATGGAATGAAATGGAAAGATTACCAGGGAGAGATCAGTGTCCTCACAAAAATTCAGCAGATAACTGATGAGCAAGGGTTTCAAACTAATTATTTTCTAACTCATCATCCCCAGCTTTTGCCTGGGCCATGGTAGCAAGGCCAGCTACATAATTTGCAGAACACAGTGTTAAAACAAAACAAAACAAAACAAAAAAACAAGGCTCTTTGTTCAAAAAGTAGACAAAATTTTCTATTAAAGGTATTAAAATACAAGTTCATTTTTCCTTTCTTTTGTTTTTTTTTTTCAACTTTTCAAGGTGTTTTTTAATTAAACCTTGTTCTAAGTAAAGAAAAATTAAGTCTATATTATTAATGTGGATTTTCTTGTTCATCTTTACAGTGTACAATGTCTGTTTAAAATACAAATATTAGAACATTGAACTCCCATGTGAAATCACTGAACGTACACATTTAGTTTTTCCATGGCTTGTCTCTGGACAGTGCCTCCATCGGGCAGAAAAGACAAAAGCAAGCCAGATTCAGGATTGTTGGAAGGAAGAGGGTCTCTCTAGGTTCAACACAGGCCTGTAGGAATGCTAGCCCCTCTGAACACTCTGGGGGTCTGCGTGGACTCTCCAGGCACCTGGAGGATTCCTTGCAACTCAGGTAAACTAAGTCCATTCCTGCTTGACAGCTACTGGTCCCGCCCTCCCTCCAGGGACAGATTTATAAGCTGGGCCTCTGCCAGGATAGGAAGAAAAGCAAGGCATCTCCCCCTCCCACAGACCTGCTGCCCCAGCCCAGCACAGAGGACGCTCTCTAAGAGCAAAGGAAGCCCTAAGTATCCGGATGGAGTAGCCCACAGACTGTGCTAGGACCCAGTCTTGCCTAACCTTGACCTTCCTACATTCCCTGGGTGTGTGTACAGAGGTGGGCAGGAGGCAGAAAAAATTTCACTTCGCAGGGGATGTGGAGAGTGAGGAACTGGGGTGGGTGCCCCCCCCTCCCTGCCCACAACATTCTTTGGGACTTCACCTAGGAAACGCCTTTTCAAAGAGGAAGGGAAGAATTTTAAGGCAGCAACTACAGAGGGTTAAATCACAAGCAAGGGGCCCTTCTGAACACTGATGGTTGCCCTCTAGGCTGGCTCTGAGTGATCGAAGTGGTGAGCTCCCAGGCGGGATGGGTACCCAAGGTGCCGTGGAGAGTGATTCCACCTGTGTTCTTCGTATTTGGAATCTATTCCCTATTTGTGAAGGATTAGAGACTTGTCAGATGAGTCTTTATTTCATTAAATGTGGCCTGACAATTTGGTCAGGCTTCTGATTGAATTGATCTACTGCGTTGCTTCATCAGATCAAGGGCGTTGTTAGGAATCAAGGGTTCTAGTACTCAACCATAAAAAGGAATGCATTGGAGTCAGTTCTCATGAGGTGGATGAACCTAGAACCTATTATACAGAGTGAAGTAAGTCAGAAAGATAAAAACAAATATCATATGTTAATGCATATATATGGAATCTAGAAAAATGGTCCTGATGAATCTGTTTGCAGGTCAAGAATAGAGACAGAGACATAGAGAAGAGACTTATGGACACAGCAGGGGAGGAAGAGAGAGGGACCACAGAGAGAGGAGCATTGACGTGTACATACTATCATGTATAAAAGTAGAGAGCTAATGGGAAATGTTATATAGAGCAGGGAGTTCAGCCTGTGCTCTGTGACAACCTAGGGGGATGGGATGGAGTGGGAGGTGGGAGAAAGTTTCCACAGGGAGGGGACGTTTGTGTCCCGATGACTGCTTCACTTGATGGATGGCAGAAACCAACACAATATTGTAAAGCCATTATTCTCCAATTAAAAACAAATTCAAAAAAACAATCAAGGGCTCTAAAACATAGAGCTTGAAAAGCATTAGTGCAGTTTCTTACTGACATGGAAAAAATGCTAAACTCGAAATCATAGAGGAAAACACACAAAACTCACTGATTTAAGAGAGTACAGGGAGTCGGAATATCATTGAAGTGGGTAGTGTGGCCACTGAATCTTACACTCCACCTTTTTTCTCACTGCTGACTCTCCTTAGAGTTGATGAAATCACTGATAATGTTTGTGTGTATGTGTGTCTGCAGGTGTGTAACTGCTTGAAGTAGATTTATTACAAAGACATCTTCAAGGGTCATACAGATGAATCTTGTTTTAAGCACTTCCGGCTGCCTTTGGAGAACACACTTTTGCGTTTAGAGCCTTCTGTGGCATGTAGTCCGTGCCCACCTAATATTATTGAATGAAGTTTCAGAAAGCCATCCTATTGGCATGGTTCTGTCTATCAATGCTCCCCAAAGACACACTGCGTGGACCCCAGAGTCGTGCTGATATTTCTGGCTTTGTGAGCAGACTTGGGTGAACATTTGGGTCATAATCGTTTTAATGAAGTGGCTAAAATCAGAGCCAGGTGCTTCCCTCAGCGATTCAGACCCAGAGTCAGAAGCAAGATGTACAAAGATCAAAGCCCAAACGGTCACAGTGGATGATAAGTGGGGAGCAGGACCCCTGAGCTTTGTCTTTTGATTTAAATTGTTGTAAAGCATGCCTTCCCGTTCACATCTTTTTTTTTTTTTCCTTTTCTTTTTCACAGGTGCTTCATCTGTGCAAGCGAATTTCAGTGTTTCCATGTTAAGTCTAAACTTTTCAAATGCCTCATTGGTAACCCTTTACCTTTTGGTGTCAAGTTTTATTTCAAAGACTAGAAAAGTCAAACTGTTTTCCATGGGACTTTGGATAATAGAGAATAATTCAGTTGGCCAAATAATATACTTTTAATGGACTTCCTAGACAGACTCTTGCCTAACAACTAAGAATACTTTAAGTATTATTATACTTTTTGAATAAAATTGATTCAGCATCTTTTGAAATATGCACATTTTAAATAAGAGGCTATATTGCATTAATGGTTATCAGTGAAAAATTCATGGATGTTTAGCAATTTCTGGTCCTGTTGTCCTCTCTTGAAAAAAAACTTCCAAAAAAAAAAAAAAACAGAGAGAGAGAGATAATTGTGGCTGTTTTTCTTCCTCAATTCTCCACAAAACATCCAAACTATACGGTTATTTTACAAAGTTAAAAAACAATTTTTTTAAAAGATTTTTTGCTGTACTTTAGGACATGTGGGATCTTAATTCCCCAGATAGGGAATGAACCTGAGGCCCCCTGCATTGGAAGCATGGAGTCTTCCTTCAATCCTTCCCAGCATCAGGGTCTTTTCCAGGGAGTCAGTTCTTCACATCAGGTGGCCAAGGTATTGGAGCTTCAGCTTCAGCATCAGTCCTTCCAATGAATATTCAGGCCTGATTTCCTTTAGGATTCAGTGCTCTCTTACCCTTACCCTAATGTCTAACTATTCCCAAGAGAACCAGCTTTCAGTTTCCTTTCTCACCTAGAAAAGGGATTCCTTCCCTACCCACCTTGAGCCCTGGGGTAATACCTCCCTTTGGATTTCTCAAGCTATTCCAGTCCCTGGACCACGCCCCCTGGTTTTATTTTTCTTGGTGACCTTATCTTCCTATTAGAGTATCTTAAAATGAAAGGTCAGGTGAGAGCCCCGAGGGTTGAATTCCCTGCCAAGGAACCTTCTTCCCTCTCCAGCCTCCTTCCTCTTCCTCTTCAGTGAGTCACTTACTCCAGATAAATGGCTTCTTTGCTGAGTAAGGTTGCAGCAGTTTTCAACATGCTATACTTTCTTTAAAAACAACAACAACAACAACAACAACAACAACAACAACAACTAGATTATTTCCTTTCCGGATGAATTTAGATTTATTGTGAGCCTAAAACAGTGCCAGATTCCCAATGTTTGTCTGGAGAAAAGAGCTACTGCCCAAAGGATCAGCTTTTTAATTTTATTATTTGTTTTATTATTTAATTGGAGGAATATTGCTTTGCAGTGCTGTGTTGGTTTCTGCCTTACGACAATGCAGTTCAGCCAAAATTACACGTGTATCACCTCCCTCTTGAGCCTCCTCCCTCCCCTTTCTCTACCCCACTCCTCTTGGTCATCACAGAGCACCAGCCTGGGCTCCCTGCTGCTATACGGCAGCTTCTTACCAGCTATGTGCTTAACACGTGGTAGTGTATATATGTCGAT
This sequence comes from Neotragus moschatus, assembly GCA_006410615.1. Classification (NCBI taxonomy): domain Eukaryota; kingdom Metazoa; phylum Chordata; class Mammalia; order Artiodactyla; family Bovidae; genus Neotragus; species Neotragus moschatus. Next base: position 13,692 of record SJYA01006656.1, read on the forward strand.
GCTACTTTCTCCATTCATCCCACCATCTCCTTCCCCCACTCTGTCCACAAGTCTGCTTTCTATATCTGTGTCTCCACTCCTTCCCTACAAACAGGTTCATCCATACCATTTTTCTAGATTTCATATATATGCATTAATATACAATATTTGTTTATCTCTTTCTGACTTACTTCACTCTATATGACAGGTTCTAGGTTCATCCACCTCACAAGAACTGACTCAAATTTGGTTTTTTAATGGCTGAATAATATTCCATTGTAAATAAGTACCACAGCTTCTTTACCCATTCATCTGTGAATGGACATCTAAGTTGCTTCAAAGTCCTAGCTGCTGTAAACAATGCTGCTGTAACATTGAGGTACATGTATTTTTTTCAGTTATGCTTTTCTCAGGGTATATACCCTGTAGTGGGACTGCTGAATCATGTCATAGTTTTATTCCCAGTTTTTTAAGGACTCTCCATACTGTTTCCACAGTGGTTGTATCAATTTACATTCCCACCAACTGAGCAAGATGGTTCCCTTTTCTCCACATCCTCTCCAGCATGTATCGTTTGTAGATTTTTTGATAAAGCCCATTCTGAGTGGTGTGAGGTGACACCTCATTGTAGTTTTGACTTGCAAACTCTCATTGTTTGCAAATGACATGATACTATACATTGAAACCCTAAAGATGCTGCCAGAAAATTACTAGAGCTAACCAATAAATATAGTAAAGTGACAGGATATAAAATTAATACACAAAAATCCCTTGCATTCCTATACTCTAACAATGAAAAAAGAAAGAGAAATCAAGGAAGCAATCCCATTCACCAACAAAAAGAATAAAATACCTAGGAATAAACCTACCTAAAGAGACAAAAAACCTCTATGCAGAGAACTATAAGACACTGATGAAAGAAATCAAAGACAATACAAACAAATGGAGAGATATACCATGTTCTTGGGTTGGAAGAATCAATATAGTGAAAATGACTCTTCTACCCAAAGCAATTGACAAATTCAATTCAGTTTCAATCAAACCACCAGACTTCTAAGCTCTTAAGGTAAATTTTCTGCAGGTATCTTTGCATCATTGTTTAAAGTATATTCTCCCTATCTCTGAAACAGAAAGACTCACAGGCATAGACTTGTGGCTCCTAAGGGGGAGAAGAGGTTGGCGAGGGATGGATTTGGGGCCAACAGATACAAACTATAACATATAGAATGGATAAACAACAAGGTTATACTGTATAGCACAGAGAACTATATTCAGTATCCCATAATAAACCTTCATGGAAAAGAATCTGAGAAAGAAATTGTATGTGTAACTGAATCACTTGGCTGAACATCCAAAACTAATGCAACATTGTAAATCAACTATACTTCAGTACAAAAGTATGTTTTTACCTATTGCTTCTTTTTATCCTCTAACATCTGTGTGAAATACCCAGAGTAGATGATTATCTCAGATCAAAGGCACTAAAACTCAAGTTTTAAAAGTGAATGGAGAGCTAGGATTAGAACTCAGGTCTTCAGAGCCCATTCTACAGAGGACCTCCAGGGAAGTACCTCTGACTTTTACATTAAACCATGGTATCTGCAGATAAAACCAGCCAGATCAAGACCAGCCATCTCACTTTTTTTCTGCTAACATCTTCGGTACCAACAAAAGCTGGAATGGCCAGGAAAAGCCAATTTTCTTCTTCTCCCTTTTCTTCTTTCCTCTTCCCTCTCTTCCTATTTCCTTGCATCCATGCTTTGTTCAAAGGTTTATTAAGTAAAGACATGTGCCAGGCATTATGCAAGGGGCTGGGTAGACAGACTAAAACATATCATGCAATAAACAGATATACAAACATACAATGCCATAGGGAGTTAATAGAGGGGATGACCCATTCTGAATCAGTTGCAAGGGTGTGTGCTCGTTGCTCGACTCTTTGAGACTCCATGGACTAATATAGCCCACCAGGTCCCTCTGTCCATGGGATTGTCCAGGCAAGAAAACTGGACTGGGTTGCCATTTCCTCCTCCAGGGGATCTTCCCTATCCAGGAATCACCTGCGCCTCTTGCATTGGCAGGCAGGTTCTCTACCATTGTGCCACCTGGGAAGCTCCTTCTGAGTAAGTTACTTGGGTCTTATAGAGAAATTCTCCACCTAAAAAGTGGGATGGCCTTTCAAGAGACAGCAGCAGCATAGTTCAAGGTGTGGATGACTGGAAGGCATAATTGATCACTAATCCAGATTCTTTTGGTAGTAAATAAAAGAATGCCACTTAAACCATCTGGATAAAGAAGTAAAATTTGTCATAAGGACATGATAGGAAGTGTATGAGTATTTAGCACCTCAAAAATACCTCTTAGATCAGCCTTGAACTTCACTGTCAATGCTAGCACCTTAGCCTAAGTTTCTGTCTCTCTCACAGGATCTCCAAACAAAGTCTTTTTCTTCAGCCTAAATCAAGTCACTCCTGTCATTTTCCCACATAACACACTATGCTTTTCTCTCCTAGAATTTTTCACAGTTTGTGATTGTATATATTTGGTCTGCCATCTTTCTTGCTTGACAATAAGCTCCATGAAGGTGTTCATGGGAAATCTATGGCTATACATTCTTTGGATGAGGAAAATTCTAAATTGCAACAATACCAAATGTCAAGAAAGATAGGAATATAAATTTGTACAACCTCTTTGGAAAGCAGTGGATATTGTAAAGTAAAAGTGAAAACACACATATACTGTGATCTTCTAATTATACTGTTAGGAACATACATTCCACGGAAGTATATACTGATGGGCACCAGGTTACTGCTACAAGAAAGTTTATGAACATTTCCCATAAAAGCCAAAAGTTGGAAACAACCCAAATGTCTATACATTTTTTAATACATTAAATATCTCTGTTATAAATTGGGCTTCCCTGGTGACCCTAGTGGCAAAGAACTTGCTGCCAATGCAGGAGACATAAGAGATGGGTTCAGTCTCTGGGTTGGGAAGGACGTGGAGAAGGACGTGGCAACTCACTCCAGTATTCTTGCCTGGAGAATCCCATGGACAGAGGAGCCTGGCAGGCTATAGTCCATGGGGTCACAGAGTCAGACACAACTGAAGTGACTTAGCACACACATATTCTTAAAATGGAATAATGTACAGCAATCAATATGAGTAAACCATAGCTTTACACAACAACAACAAAAGAAAAAAAGAAAAGAAATCTATGGCATAGAATGAGTCATAAATGAGGTTTTTGTTTCATCAGTATTTCTCAGTACGTGTATCCAGATATTTATTTCCCATCTCAATAGGGGTTGCTAAATATTCTGTGGTATTCAACTTTTTGTGGAGAAAAGATCAGATCATGAGTAACCTCATTGTTTGCTTAAATGTATTTATTAAAACTATAGATGTGGGGCCTGCCATATGGTCCACATGTATAATTATAAGACATGAAAATTAATTTGAGGCAAGCCAGTCAATTACTTGGCTAATTCAATCTCCTTCTCTGGATGTCTCTGGAATGTGTATCTTTGGGAAGCAAAGGCAGTTGTTGACTTCTGTGTCCCTTCACTTGTCAATCTGTTAAAGGCAAAAAAGAAATAAATCTCACCATCTCACGATCATGATTTTGATTTTGACCACATTCACTTCCACACTGTATTTTCTTGCAGGCTGATTTGTCAGAGTCCTTTCTCTTGATATCTCCCTGACGGTCCTTTCATGGATTAGGATCTGCAATTGAATTGACAGGAAGCATAAAATTAATAAAAACCTTCTGGAAACCCCACCTCCCAAGACTCTTGGTAAGCAGATGTGGTATCTTCCTAGATAGAATACTCTGGGGTATTGGGAAGGAGGAGTGTATGGAAGGCAGATGTTTAAGTGTTAACAATTGTATCACCTGGGAAGAGTTATAGAACCTTGGTGAGCAGGGGACAATAATAAGATCTACTACAAAGGGTTACTGGGGGAATTAAATGAGTTTAAAAATGCAAGGTGCATTTTTAACATACTTAGAACAATGCCTGGTACATCATACTAAACATTCAGTAAAAAATATTCTCCTCCTTTCTCTTTTCTCTCTTTCTCTTCCTTCCTTCCACCATCCCTGCCCCTTCCCACTTTCTGTCTTCCTGTTTTCGTTCTTTCTTTCCTCCTCCCTCTCTCCCTGTCTCTCTCTCTCTTCTTTCTTTTATTTCTTAATTCTTAAATTCCACTAGATTCTACAAGTATCAAAAAACTCAGTTAAGTGAAAACAAGCAAATAAATGTTTTTGGACTGTAGAAACGTATATATATATATATATATAATATATATTCAATATATGTATAAATATATATATTATATATATTCTAAAATATATATATTCAATCAGTATTTAATTTCCTTGAAAACATGTTGGTTTTGTTGCCCCAAAACCATTCTGACACAAGAATTTGCTGAAACATACACTTGGAGGGCAGTTTTATTTGTAGTTTAGCTGTTACATATTATAGAAGCAATTCATATTTCTTGTTCAAAATGATCATAGAATACATACAATGGAATATTATTCAGCCTTAAAAAGGAAATTTTGACACATGCTGAATACCGATGAACCTTGAAGATCTTACACTAAACACAATGTCAGTTAGCACAGGAAAAATATTTTATAATTCCATTTATATGAGGTTGCAGGAGAGAAAAATGATCTTTTCCCTCTATCCTTCAAAGTTCTCAGCCAGGAACTAAGACAAACTGGCCAGAGAAAAGCATACAAAGTTATGTAAATTTTGTGTGATCCAGGAGCCTTCGTAAGGAAATGAGGACCCAAAGAAGTGGTTAAACGTGAGTATTTTTATGCTGAGTTTAAATAAGAGTGGAGAGTCATGGAAAAATTTGGTAGGATGCTGTGAGAGGGATGAACTAAATGCAGAAAAGGGGGGAAAAGCAAAGCCTGTTTGTTGAGATTCCTTGGGGCTCCTCTGTCTTCTGAGATAATGAAGCTCCGTTCCTCTGGATATGGGGAGGGCAACTCTCACATGAGGGTCTTATAACCCACTTCAGAGGATGGTCTATGCAACTCATATTCCTTCAGCTTGAAATAGTCAATATGCCAAGGCACCCAGTTTCGGAATAGCATGTCCATAACTCTGTCAAGGTACACAGAGTAGTAGAATTCATAGACACAGGGAGGAGAATGGTGGCTTCCAGGGACTGCAAGAAGGGCGAAATGGGGAGTTAACATTTAATGGGTGCAGAGCTTCAGTCTGGGAAGATGAAAACAAGTCATGGAGACAATGGTGGTGATGGTGCACAGCAATGTGAATGTCCTTAATGTCACTGAACTCTGTGTTTAAAATGGCTAAAATGAGAAATTTTATGTTGTGTACATTGCATCCTAGTTTAATTCTTGAAAATAAGGACTGCAAATTAAGCGAAGTAAAAACCCACGATTCCCTTCTTTTGCATTCTCTGTGCCTTTATTTCTTTCTCTGCTGAAGGAGTAATTCCTGTAATAGTTTGCTTTCTTGTCATTGTTGTTGTGTTGCTAAACTGTGTCTGACTCTTTTATGACCCCATGGACTGTAACCTGCCAGGTTCCTCCATCCACAGGATTTTTCAGGCAAGAATACTGGAATGGGTTGCCATTTCCTTCTCCAGGGGATCTTCCCAACCCAAAGATTAAACCCACATCTTCTGTATTGATAATCAAATTCTTTACCATTGAGGCACCAGGGAAGCCCCAATAGTTGACTTTAGTTCACAGTTAGTATATATGTCTCAGTGCTTTTAAAAATGGTTCCGTATAGTCTATATTCTACATAAACCATCAAGTCTTCAGCTGTACAATTCTTGATCAGCATTTAGATTGCTTTTGATTTTCCATCCTTACAAAATTCCACAGTATACATCTTTGGACACAAAACTTTGAACAAATATGTCATATTTCTGGGGTATAGATTCCTAGAAGTTGAATTGCTGAATCAAAAGTTCTAAACATTTCGAACTATAGAAGCTGATACAAAAATTTCTTTAAAATGCTATCCATTTGTATCAACAATATATGAGTGAGCCCATATCTGACCCAACTGGATATTTTTAATCTTTAAAATTTTTGTCTATCTGATGGATGAAAATACTATAATTTTTCTTCTGATGATAAGGTCACAAATATTGATATTAGAGAAATGATCATGTTTTCATATTCTTTTTGGAATGCAAAGTCTAGTGGGCCTTAGGAAGCATCACTATGAACAAAGCTAGTGGAGGTGATGGAATTCCAGGTGAACTATTTCAAATCCTGAAAGATGATGCTATGAAAGTGCTGAACTCAATATGTCAGCAAATCTGGAATACTCAGCAGTGGCCACAGGACTGGAAAAGGTCAGTTTTCATTCCAATCTCAAAGAAAGTCAATGCCAAAGAATGTTCAAACTACTGCACAGTTTCACTCATCTCACACACTAGCAAAATAACGCTTAAAATTCTCCAAGCCAGGCTTCAATAGTAGGTGAACTGTGAACTTCCAGATGTTCAAGCTGGTTTTAGAAAATGCAGAGGAACCAGAGATCAAATTGCCAACATGTGCTGGATCATCAAAAAAGCAAGAGAGTTCTGGAAAACCATATACTTCTGCTTCGTTGACTATGCCAAAGCCTTTGACTGTGTGGATCACAAGAAACTGAGGAAAATTCTGAAAAAGATGGGAATACCAGACCTCCTGACCTGCTTCCTAAGAAATCTATGTGCAGGTCAGGAGGAACAGTTAGAACAGGACATGGAACANGTGCTGGATCATCAAAAAAGCAAGAGAGTTCTGGAAAACCATATACTTCTGCTTCGTTGACTATGCCAAAGCCTTTGACTGTGTGGATCACAAGAAACTGAGGAAAATTCTGAAAAAGATGGGAATACCAGACCTCCTGACCTGCTTCCTAAGAAATCTATGTGCAGGTCAGGAGGAACAGTTAGAACAGGACATGGAACAACAGACTGCTTCCAAACAGGAAAAGGAGTACATCAAGGCTATATATTGTCACCCTGCTTATTTAACTTATATACAGAGTACATCAT
>SJYA01006657.1:4250-20516 GCA_006410615.1 Neotragus moschatus
TGCGAAGATACGGCGTCTCCTCCTCAGGCGGTCTCGACAGCACCGCCAACTGCACTACGGGTGACTGCTGTGACACGTTCGAAACGCAGACCTGAGAGAAACAGTCAATAACCCGAGTTTTTTCAGACGAATCGTGCGCACCGGAAAGTCACAGCCTACTCCAGTACGCATTCGGCGCTCGCTCACGTGAGCCCCAGCGGGGTTCACGAGAAAAGATGTAATTGTGTGAGAATGAGAAGTTGTCGCCTACGCTCACCCACTCGCCTCATATGCGCCTTGGCAGTTGATGGATCTCTACACTACGTGTACTGGGAATCTGTGCAGCAGCGAGTAGCAATCTCAGCGACCACGGGCCCGATCTGGACTCGTGATTTGATGTGGAATCAGAACTTTGACCGTCCTGTGATCTAGCAACGTTGCCCTAAATAGGGCTCCACGCTGGCAGAAAGTCCCAGCGTGTAATCAGGGCTATACATTCGGTAGTTCACTGATCTACCGCAGGCAGAGGAAGCGTGACTGCAACGTGAGGGACAGTCACCAGCAGTCGGATCTTGAGCACGTGGTCCAGAAAGAAGCGTTTCCCTGTAGGTGACCGGCAAATGAATCCTGCACCAGTAAACCAGTATGTATCTCCCGTAGCAGGCAGGTAGAGGCAGTCCGGTACCGTATACAGTGCATTTGGCACGTTGTCAAGAGTGGGACTTTTGATTCTCCGCCGACTCTACAAGCGCCACTCTACGCACGAAACTCGAACACCAGACACAGACGCCGCCTCGCTGTCGGGTTCACCAACAGGGTAGCAGTCGGTGAAGATCATACCAATATAAACATGAGTGCCACTGACGACTCTCTACAACCGCCTTACGTGGGATACACCCTCTATTTCCCGCCTACCCACTATAACTCTGAAGGGGGACGGTGAATACTTTTGATGGCGCCTTTCGGCCAAGACGTACCCTGTCGTTTCACCCGAACACACCAGGAATGCAATGAGGCGATGCCTTCGCCTCCTCTGCTATCCGTCAGACGGTTACTCGCCTAAAACCGCCGGCGACGCTGCGGAGCGCGAACCCCCCGGAGTCTGTGCCTGCCGCCGCAGCGCGACGTACGCAAAGAGGTACTTTTTTCTTTCCTCCAGGAGCTCGTCGGCCATTCGTCGGGTGCAGCGCTGCCCTGACACAACATGACTATGCGGCGTTCGAAGTAGTGTTACACAGTGATACCAGTATACACGGCGGGCGCTGCGACGCTAGAAGGGAGCGTTTCTGTATGCACCTTGTCGTGATAGGGAACTCTTCCCCAACAGCTCGATGATGATAGCCTGCGCGAGCCTCTCTCCTGGCAGGAGTGCCTTGGCGAGTAGACGGCGTAAGAAGCGTACCCACGGGCATGGCGCAGACGATGTGTGAAAGAGCAAGCGGGTGCAACCACCACCACCAGTACAGGAGCTGCGTGTTGATGTGAGGCCACGGAGGCTGTCACTGGACTGGGAACGATCAATACACATAGCACTGGCGCGTTCGTAGGGCAAACGTACGGAGTGTAACGACTCTAGCACCGGGAGGTTTGCCATCTTCGACGCGGTTTCCTGCGGTTGGTGTGTTTACGGTGTGCGGCCGAAAGGTGGCGCCATTGTAACAAGTAACTTCCAGTGTGCTATACGAGGAGTCTCCCGCTGCTGCAGGTCGGTGCACTTCTCACGCAAGCGAAGCGATCTCGTTTCTTGACGGGAAAGATTCCTCATTCTTGCTCGCAGTGCGAGGAGTCTCAGACGCAAGACCGCACTGTCACACATGCGCAGAGGCAAAATCTCGTTCATTACGGTCGACGCGTGCTTAGGAAGGCTGCTGGCAGGCCTGGTGCTGGAGTTTGGCCTGTGGCGTACGAGCTAGCTCATGACAACGGCCCTCCTCACGGAGCGTCACGAATCGCGCCGTACACCTTCCATGGGCTTCGTTGACATTGCTACCGTCCAAGGATTTAACCTGGGGTCTTGACTGTTTCCTTCTGCATACACCAGCAACATCAGGAATGGAGCAGCACGTTGCATTTTTTCCACGCGATTCGGTAGAAAACATGATCAGCGTACGTGAGAGCGTGTGCGCGCCGCCTATCATCTTCGGCCACATCTTATCTGCTTTTTGAATTTTGTCTGCCTTCTCTGCGCAGCCTCCGGTACATGCTGTGCGGACATGACAAACGGGATGCGTCTAATTTGTCAGCCTAAACGCAGCTGTGTTTACCGCCATCCAGTCGCACACAGCGTAGCGGGACCTGAATATACGCGTCGTACTGACGCCTCTTGCCCGTCCTCGAGGAAGGAGCGGACGTCGTGCGGACGGGGACTCGTGTAAGCTGCATGGTTAGCGCCTCATGCATCCGATACGTCTGCCAACGTTCACGGTCACTGCTGGCCCGAAGCACTCACTGAGTGACGTAGGGACTGCAACACGACACGTCCGAGGAAAGCGTGCCTTCCCGGAACAGGACGGCGCGGGGTCGGTTGCTCCCCTTATCCTCTCCGTACCCGCATGTGCTAAGGGATCTACTATCATCTTTTGTTGTCCGAAGGGTTTGCGACCTGTCCGTGTGTACTTGGTACATTCAAAACCGCCCAGAAGGAAGTGATGACGACCTACGTCATCGTCACCATTCAAGCAACTGCGCTACATGGGTGCAGTTAGACGCGCAAGAAGATTAGCAGCGGTTCAATGAGCCTGGCACAGAGATCGAAGAAAAAAGCGCTGCGCAGCTCCTTTCATTACTGGCGAATGGATGTTTCGGCACTTATTAAGCCTAAACACGCCAGAAGCAGAGTGGCCGAACTCGAAAGCGCTCGTGTGATGGGGTTGCAACACGGTGTGAGGTTCCGTTTGCAGAGTAATCAGAGTCTTTGTACCAGTTTCGGCCTTGGGCTTGGCCGTTTGCGTTCACGCAGCGAACACATCTCACTAATCACGTGGCGACACGTGGGAAACAGCACTTTCTCCTACAGACGTGGTTCACACACTCAAGCACCGGATGCGGACTTTTATGTATTGCACTCATATTCGGGATATTTGCTTCTGATACATCCGCAGAAGCTAGTCCTGACAACCTCTTCGTTCACGTGACTCTGCACCAGACGCAGTCCCCGTTACGGGGACACGCCCACCGTCACTTGGAGTCTGGACCTTATTCTTACGGCATATACTTCGGCTACGCCCAATACTGCGTAGGCATTACAGGCAGCTTCTCAAGAGGTTCGACACGGACCGGAATTGGGAGTCTGCCCGCACGTCAGTGCCGAGACGCATCGAAAGTCGAAAGGAGTTGACATGGCCTTGCATGGGCTGATCTGCAGCTCCGAGATGTCTTTTGTCTTCACAGGGATCGCGCCGAAGCACCTGTAATGCACGTTGTGGGGTGTTCCCCGGGCTAAGACGTTCTCTTAGGCAAAGTCCTTGGCTACTCAAGTTTTTACGGAATATTCGTCGTGCGGTGCTCTCACGTACGAGTGCTGAACACGCCATTTCTGCAGCAGCTACGTCCACCCTAGAGGTTCGTTGGACGCGCTGCCGCACGGCGGTAGAGGGAGAGCGACGCGGCCGCTACAGACGAATATACGCAGCACCGGTGCTGCTGCCGCGCTGCCGCCCACTATTGTGCTACGATGCGCAAAAGGAGTGGCGTATTGCACAGCAGGCAGCACCCCGCAAAGAATTCCCTCTGTAAATACCTCACAAGCCGAGTGGATTCCGTACGACAGTGTAGGACCGCACGTTGAAAAGTGTTCGGCGCGCCGAGTCGGGCGGCTCTCCCGTAGGGGTGCGCGCGTTTGCCCGTGGCGTAGCGCTGTAGGTGGCGACGTCGTAGGGTCTGAGGCACTCCCCGACTCGTGCAGCAGCCTCAGACTGCTGCAGCCGCAGTCCAATGTAGGCTGCGCAAGAGCGTCGCCAACGTGCCACTGGTGTCGCGCTCGACGTCTCTGCTAGGAAACCCCAGCCGGCGTACCGCCGCGGCTGTTACCCGCCGGGACCGGGACAGGAAAAGAGGGGCCCGTATGCACTCCCCAGTACGACTCTTGTGTACTTATTACGATATTTGTCGATTTGCTTTCTGCTAATGCTCTTCAGCTGCCGTTCCACGTGAGGTTTGTCGTGACTAGTGGGCAGAAATCAGGTACCTATGCTGAATGTGATGCTGCCCGCGGAATGCCACCTGCGTGTGCGGAAGCCTACGTCTTGGCGGAGCTGGGGGATTTCCCTAAAGTGTATGAGCCGCTGTGAGGCAAAAGCCTTTTGCGAAGTGCTATGAAACATGAGATGGATGGAGTGACCAGCCGCCTTGACGAAGCGGCGCCGTCGCACCGCGGGATAGCGCATCTGGCATAAATGAGCATGTACTCATGATACATTCACCTGGCGTAATGCTGAGCGGCCGCCGGTTCCACTTGATTCTGCACCGGACGATCACCGTGTTACTGATTGCCGCCTACCACCATATGAGCTTGAATAGCTGATTTGTTTGACCGCGCGTGCAACGAGGGCATCCCGCTTGCAGGGGCGTAGCCGCGGCAGCCACGGCGACCGCGCTTAGTGCCCCGGCGACCCACACTCGCCTGTCACCAGCAGTCTTCCTCTTCTGTTTCATATGAGCTGTTGTGAGGTAGAAGCGTTCTGCAAAGCATTGTCAAGCGTGCCGCCTCCTGGACTGTTCATCAGCGCGCCTTCCTAGCAAAGCCGTATCGCTTGAGGCGAGGCGCCGAGGCAGCGAAGGCGCGCCCGCGAGGTGTGCCGCCAGGTGCAGTCGGCTGGCGCTACCCGGCCTCTGCTCCTGACGCCGCCGGCAGAGCAAAGGCGGAAACACACCGGCCGGGACAAAGAGGGTGAGCACGCCAGCTCTCCATTGACACCGTAGAAGCCATCCAGCTGATGGGTTCTTGATCTTTCGCCACAGACAATGGTTTTCAGCGGACGCCACGAGATACTTACTGCGTATGCTTGTTCACAGCTTGTTGAGCTGTGAGGACCTCAGAGCAGCGATGGTATTTCATGGTGGCTGCTGTCAAGTGCTTCTACAAAAAATGTCCTTGGAGATCTACGGAAGGGGGAGAAAAAGAGAGGAAGGCGGCAGCGGCTGGAGGCCTCGTCTCGAGCGTGGTTAGCCTGCCAGTATCCGCAGGCCGTGGGCTCAGAGCGTTCCAGAGTATTACAGAGGCGCTTCAGTCCGCCCTGTCTCCGTTTCTGAACGCTGCGCCTCAGAGGGTCATCGGGGCTGGCCTTGGACGACTGGCTGCGAATCAACACAAAATGCGCCCTGGAAGCAGAAAGCATGCGCATTGATTGCTCTTTCGCAACAAACGGGGTCGTGCCGCACGCCGGTTCCCCGGTGCGGCTGGTGTTGCTCCAGCCTCCGCGTGTCCACCTCTTCGTCGGCCCCCCTTTTCGCGTCCAGCATACCAGTGAGACGGCGATCTGTTTTTGGCGCGACCACGGGGGCACCTCCCCCGTGAGAGTCTTCAAGGGAACTCCCGAAAACTTCCGGCGTCAGGCGCGCACACGCAGCCAGCTGTGACCCCTGGACAGCTAGGTCTGGGCACACGGGAGGAATTGGGCATCCCGTGCACGGAGCGCCGCAGCAACATAGGCGGCCTGTCATCCAGTGTGTGTCGGCAGCGCGGCAGGTGCCTCCACGACGCCGTAAGTGCTCGTAGGCAGATGGGAGTAACAAGGGACCCCTGGTCCACATATGCTTGCAGTCTGCCGGCGGAGCAGCCTTCGGCTGTGGTATCATAGCGTGTTCATGCGGAGTAGTCCAGCATGGATTCCCGCGAAGTTGCCTGGCGTCCTGAAGTTTCCCTCAGCGTTATTGCCATCAAACTCCGAAGATCGTGCGTGCTGCGGCATGCTCACAGTCTACGCCGTTTATCAGAGAACGGCCCGCTTCGCCGGCGTTACCTACTGTGGCGCGTCGCTGCTGCGTCCAGGGCAGAATCACGTGAAAGTAAGTGCTTTTCAGCCGGCGGGGTAAGCCCGACCCCGCAGTGGGACGGACTATCGACGTTAAGGTCCACAGGCGCATCCGGCTGCCCTTAGCAAGACGCATCTATCGCCTTCTGTCTCAGAACAGGTAGCCCATAATCCGGGGGATGTTACACTGCCCATCTCTCGTGGCACCGTAACCTCCGTCGGGCGTCGCTTGACCTCTGGCTGGAGTGTAGGTGGCGTCGGGCGGGATTCGCCGCCGTACGGTAAAGTTTACAGTTCGCTTGCGTGTTGGTAGCGGAAAGTGCGCGCAAACCGCACTGTATCACGTCCCTTCGCGTTGGTGCGTTGCCGCGTTGGTATCCCGACTGCTCCCGCAAATCGCGTTCACAGCGGGTTGGCGATGCTTGGTGGTGCTCCACAAGAAGCCTTCGCACTTCCTGACAAGGTACACTTTGCCAAGCCGGCTGTGCGCGCTCTTCATGCCTTGTCTCCGGGTCTTTTCTAGACGCCTAGTTGAGTTGCCTGACCGTGTGTGCGCGTGTGATCGCGATCTCCACCAGGTTCAATGCACCACGGGCTATCCGCGTGTCAGTCAGCCCTCCGCTGTGCCCTGCTCGTTCCGCTTGCCACTCGCGTACTGCTGCCTTACTATCTCGGGGGATCGCATGCGACTACGGCATTGCCAGAGACTGCATACGGTACTGCTGTGACAAGACAAGCGGCCAAGGGCCTGTTTTATTCGCCCAGCCGTTGTTAATGCACGTGCACCCTACGGGTGATCGTTCATCCGTACGCTCCACTAAATAGGCTGCCAGACATTGACTCCGCCTCGCTGGCCTGTCAATGCCCTGGCTTCTTCCAATTCCACTCGAGCGGGTCTAGCTGTGTAATAGCTGCGCGACGGGGCGCCCAATTCCTAACGGTCTCTCCCCTTTGATGTACCCAGTCCTTTGGAAGAGCGAACGCAGTGAGCGATCACTATATACCAGCGCCCGACATTGAGGTTAAGCGATGATCCTTTTCTAGACTATATCGCGTGGCGGCCAGCAGCTGTTCTACACCTTCGCACCGGTGCGGCTACGAGATGTGCAGTTACGCGTGGTATCCTGTCGTTCCGTTCGTACCTTCGCGCATTTCCGTATCCCCTCGAGCAAAAGGGTAGACACCCATACACAGTGGTGACGCTCTCCGCTGCCCGCCGGCTACATGGAAGCGGGACGACCAGTTGTACGCGATTATCTCAAAAGCGCCGCGGCTCGTACTGCTTTCGAGTGGATATGGGGGCGGCAGCAGACTGCGTGCCTTCTGGGGGGCGGTAGTCCCGCCTCGCGCGCGCCGCACGGACGTAAGCGCGTATGATGCTTCCTAGTACCTGTCCTTCCAGCATGAAAACCTACGTAAGCTCATGCGTAGACCGGCTTTTCTCTTTCTAACGGCCCTGTAGCGGATCAACGCGGCGGGGACAGTTCGTCAAGAGCCTCTGGCACCTGCGCCAAGCTGGCGACGTGGTACAAAACGTTACATTGAAAGCAACGGTCCCCGTGTCCACCACCACAAGAGCCACTATTATTCTGCCGATAAGAGCGCTTCCTCTTGTGGCTCCTGAAGTCCTCGTTCCGCGCTGGTGCGTCAGCAGCTAGTAGGGGAGACAGCTGTCCGGCCTGTCCATCACGTGCGTGAGGGTACGCACGCGTGCTGATAAGATGACCTATGACGTGCATACGCTTCCGTTTCCGGTGGCTACAGTCAGGCGTCCGTCTATCCGAGATTTTTCGACAGCCTGCAGACGTGCCGCGGAACATCAGCTTTGTCGCCTCACTTCGTGCACGCCCCCGCGGCAAGCCTGCGTTAGGGGCGCGTAGCCTACACCTCTACGAAATTGCGGCGCCGGCTTTCTGACGCTACCATAGGCGCTGACGTTCCAGCAAGGCGTCTGCCAAGTGAAAGCGTCTTGTTACCATTCGACGGACGTATACGTGGTGTGTAAGTACCGGTACACAAATGTATATATATGGGGGTAGAGGGCCGCAGGCGGGAGAGCAAGATAGATATCGACATCCTGGGGGGAACCCGCGAAAAAGT
This sequence comes from Neotragus moschatus, assembly GCA_006410615.1. Lineage (NCBI taxonomy): Eukaryota > Metazoa > Chordata > Mammalia > Artiodactyla > Bovidae > Neotragus > Neotragus moschatus. Next base: position 12,302 of record SJYA01006657.1, read on the forward strand.
ATTTGTCAAAAGGATTCATCGCGTCACGCGATTACCGGGGTCCTGGCCAGCGCGATTGTGGGTTCGTGCTGCGCTGATGCATGTTTATGTGGATGCGCGAAGAAAACACCTACTCTGAATACCTCCGCCCCATGTCCAGAAACACAGTAACCTTTCCACTGCAGCAGCTTGCCGCGCTGCATCTGTAGCGCAGAAGAAAGCATCCGGCGCAGACCACGCCCGGCGACGGGTATGAGAAAGGAAGGGCACTCTTGAAAATCTCTGCTGATGGGCTGTTACAGCAGGTCCTGCAGACTCCACGAAGGCGGGAAACGTGTGATGCCAACTGACGCTACAGCGTCTCCGTGCAGCTGGTTTTGTCTTGGACAACGCCATGGCAGCTATAATTCGCGCCGGTGGCAAGACATTTTTGATTTTCTGGGGGAAATTTCTCCAAGAGTGAGAGACGCGGAAGAAGGACCGTGATCGGGACGCTCAGCCGTGGCCCGCGCCGAGAAGGAGGGTTCTTTGAATAGAACGTAGGGGGCGGGAAAGCCATCTCAGACGCCGCACCGGCCATCTGTCAACCACAAACAATTCATTCGCGAATCTACCATTTCAGTCCACATGATGGTGATGAACTCGCGTCCGATCGATCGCACTGTGCGAAGGCGAGCGGGGCGCGCGGGCCATTATTTGCAAATCCACGTGCCAGTGTCTGGCAGTCGAATAGGCACGAAGCCTTCCTGGCTTTCACGTACCCACATCCACACGCAGCCCTCCCTTCCACGAGTATGCCGCCTAGGAAACGCAAGGCAACGGCTGCATCAACCACGAAGAGCTGTTATTACTGCCTAGCATGTACGCAGCAAGGGGCCGCCTCTCCTCAGTTTTGCTCTCCTGCGCTCGAGGTTCGAGGGTGGCTGTATGCTCTCCGGAGCCTCTTCTCACACTCAGTAGTGAGAAGGACCGGTTCTTACCAAGGTGAGGTCGTTTCCACACACTTCTGCTGCGCCTGATGCGCCCGCCTGCGCATCACGAGGCACCCAAGCGTGCGACTCACGATGAGCGCCGTTTCGCGCCTCCCCAGTGGCTAGTACGCTTCTGAATGCCCACCAGCTCCTGAAACGCACCCATGGGAATGAAGAGAATACCGCCGTGTGTCGCAGCCTTCAAGCTGCGCAGTCGCCGCCTGTAGCGCCTTTCCCGTATAGCAGTTCCCATGTGTAGCTGTGAGAACGCAGAAATGCCTTCTGTGTAAACCAGTGCAGTGAAGCTCTTCGTAATGGGGCCCCTTTGACTGTAGGCGAGTCTGTCGTACTGTGCACTCTAGTACTTCTACAAGGAAGACCTTCCCGCCTTCCTAATAAGCACGAAGCAATTTATTTTTCCGCTTGCAGGATGTGGCGTTGAGGCCGAGCAGTCACCGCTTACATTGAAACAGCTGACCGCCAGACGACCCACACCCCCACAGGAGGAATGCGTATAACTGGTGGGCACCTGTCTGCCGACGTGCAAAGTAGTCTTTAATAAGGTGGCCACGTGTCGATGGCGAGACGTGGCTCGTGCCGTACACGCGACAAACCCTCAGACCGTGTATAGTTAGCGTCCACGTGCATGCCTCACAAGGTAGCACGAAAGTAGCTGGACGCTTCTACGATCAACAAGCGAGACGACGTGTTACGGCCCTCGCCTCTAACGGCTGCAGAGTGTGACTAAGTATGGCGGAGAAACGTTTTGAACACGATGATGTACGTCGGTGAAGACTCGGATTAGCGGAGGAAATTGCCCATGGATGTGCGCCCCACCACAGACTACAACAGGAGGCGAGGCGGCAGGCACATTCAACAGGCATACGTCGCATTCTCCTCCAGCAAACACGGGGGTTACGACGTCGCGAAGCAAAGGTACTCGTCGTAGCCACCAATAGCTAGAGGTGTGTTTTGAATAGTTGCCCCGTACTGCATCTGCGGACGCCATACAAATACAAATGCCGCCATGCACATGACGTCGACCCGTGCGCGCGTAACGTTTTTAGCCTACACGTGCGTGCCGCTGTTACTATGTTTCGCGCAGACACTCTCATCGTGACCCTTCTACGGTTTTCTTCTTCCTAGCAGCGGCGCTGTGTACTGGCCACCCAACTACTTTGTACCGGCGTCAGGCTTTTAGACAACGTGCAGCCAGTAGCTCATCCTCCTAAACCGGGAGACGCCATCATGGTGCTGCAGTTGTCGCGCTTGCCGCAGCAACTGGGCCCGAAACGTGGAAGCGAACAGAAGTAGCTTTGGTGGCTAGTTTTGTGCCGCCTCAGCTGCGCAAGGTGCGCGCACTGTAACATTTCTGCCGTCGGCCATCGTAAATTTGGGCCACAACCTCTGATGCATTCTGCTGAGGAGGGAACAACGCTCGAAGTCCCGAAGGGGTGGCGAGGCTCCTCGAAGTGAGAGCGGCTGTGAGGCTTCCCTAGGCGGTAATTGGTGCGAGGGCGCAGAGGCACCGCAGGCAACATAAGGACATCAAACGCCAACTTCTGCAATAGTATCTGAGGGAGGGCAACCCCCTGGCACAGCGAGCATCGTTTCCGTACCCCGCTCGACTCTACCCCTAAAAGGCTGTTGTACACTCCCCGCAGGTCAGGCCCTGCAGGAGTGTTACCCTGCGGGTGTAAACGAAAGACAAAGATGCTTTTTGCAAGAAGCGACACGGCCCAAGCCGCTTTTTCCAGTGTTGGCCACCATCAGGGCTTTGATACCGTCCTACGTTTGGATCGACGTCTCCGGCGCTTCATTCTGTTGGCAACGCTGTTTCGAAGAAGTGTGACGCCCAGCGAAGACTGGTTATAATAGACGGGCGAACGACGTGACGAGCAACTGTGGCTGCCGCGTAGCTAGCTTGACTTCTGAGGGCTGCCCTGCGGGAGCAAGGACGGAGGATTTTCTCGACCTGACAAAGCACATCAAGCCGTTCGCCTCATGCTGCACATTCTGCAGCAGGCGTCTGAAACGTGGTAGTGCGCATCAAGCAGTCCGTCCTACGGTGCAAGCTCTGCCACAACCGGGTGAAATATGTAGTCTGCATTGAGCACTGCAGCGGTGGTCTGAAAAAGGGAAATGCGTGCGAACGCGGGACGCCGCCTCTGGACCCGCTGCCTCTCAGCATATCCCTTCGATTGACAGGCGGCTCATGTTGGCTTGAGACCACCAGATAGTCTGTCTTCCCCGCCCAGAATAAAGTGAAGATGTGTGATATATATAGGCTTCTACCGCTGTGACGATAGATACACTGTAGTCGCGCTGATACCCCGCGCGCGCTGAACAAGCTGGCAAGCGCAGCAGTTTGGATGTTTTGCACCCTTGCGCCGGCATAGCAGCCAAGTGTTCTATTCCCGCAGAACATACTAGGGTCCCTGTGGCAGCCTTCCTGGTACATACCTCGGTATGGGTCGACCTCCGCTGAGTCTCAAGAAGGTTTCACTGCAAATCCCCGCGCATCTATGGATTCAGTTTTGCACCCTTTCAGCTTGCAGCCGCACCGAGTAAGTGACACAGAGAGGGCGCAGAGGAAACCCTGCAGTTGCTTCAGACTTTAGCTCGTCGCGCTGACAGGCCCTGGGAAACGGCCTTACTAACCGCCTGCGTAGTGTGTCTGCCTGTACTCGTCGCGCTAACGGGCCTAAAGGGAAGGGCTTTCGGACCTCTGGTCTATCGCATCTGCGTTGCCGACGAACTAGGCGTGTACAACCGCAAGCAAACGTTTGCATAAGGGCGAGGTCGTGCAGACAATCCAGGTCTCCGTGCCGCGGGAGCGGCGGCACTCTCTGTAGAGGGCACCATCCTGTCTTTGAGATACGCACACGGGGCTATGTGAGCGTGCTCCGGGCGCCGTCCGTGTAAGCGGCCCGACTAGCAGTGGGTGCATGTCCCTTGGCACGGAGTGCAGCATGGACAGCTTTTACCCGCATCTAAGCAACATTTAGAATACAGCTAGTTTCCCGTAAAGTCATACAAAATCGTCAAATTTCCCAAGTTCACTGGGCAATGCGGAGGCAAGACATTCCGCCATGTGACTATCTCGTCAGTCTTCCCACACAGTGATAAGTAAAACTCGACGAGGGCGTGAGACAATCCGCGCCTTTCTTCGAAACACAGCCTCCACCCGCCACGTGACCCTCACATATCTCACTTGGTAAATTCATGATCTGCACTACCTAGTAGCCATGGAAACTGTCACGCAAGGGTATACGCGGGCAGACTCAGTTTACATACAGCTTCACAGTAGAATATGTAGAATGAAGTAAATAATGCACGTACACGTAGGAGCAAGCACGTTGGCGAGCAGCTTGCTGGTCAGATCTCCCTCTGCAAGTAGCCGCGATCTCTAAAGCCACAACTATGGCGCGTCCGCGCCGCGTTCGGTGTCAGTGGTCCCCATCAGTTAGCGCAGCGCAGCTGCCGCCGATCCAGCCACCTTCTGGAGCCACCTTGGAAGTGACAAGTACGTGCTGTTCCCCTTCTGTGACCAGCACACGCGTTCGTCCCTATCACATTGTCCTGCGCAACCGCTGTAGACATAACAGCTGCGAAAAAGACATCCCTTGTAAACGGTCGGGGCGCTGACTCTCGTGATTGCGTACGTCGCTGTCAGGCGCCTGAGCTGCTGACCCTCCACGCAGCTGTCGGCCTTCTGCTGACGAGCTTTCGCGCCTCCTCACGCCGGATGATCGTGTCCCTCTACGCACGAGATACCGCTTGCCCTACAAGGGTGGAGAGCCGAGCGAAGATTTTCATGGCGGCACCCCGAGAGCCAGACATTCACGTGTGGAGAAAGCAACGCCATCTTATCCCACAGGAGCGGCGCTGCGCTCAGGAGCCGCCTACAAGAGTTGCCCACCCCCTTAGCGTCAGGGGATCACAAGACTGTAGACCTATGTCCTCTAAAGTGCCATTTCAACAGACAGCGCAGCCTAGACTCGGCGGATCTCAAGCATTATCCCTCTCCGCTGCGCTTATCGATTTCAGATGTGGCAAGACGCCCCTCATTATGCTCTGCTATTGCCGTCGGATGCGGCCAGGCTCGCCGGAACAACCCGCGTTCGCTCCCGATTTTATGTGCGTCAGCGGGAGGTAGCGTCCGACACGAGGCATCGTAGTGTCCGAGCCACCGCAAAACAAATGCCACGTAGCAGCCGCAGCGTCAAATATACTGCATCCAGCTCATTGCAGCACCATGGTTGAGCTCCATACGCTCGGTTGTTTCCTCCTCTCTGAGAAGCGCAGCATGTGTCTTTTGTTGTTGTAGGTGCTGCTGCACAACACTGTAAGCATCTCGACGCTGTTGCAGATCCAAAGTCGAGAAAATTTCTGTGTTGTTCTCCGCCTGAAGTTGCCATCCGTCCAGGAGGGTCGAGAAGGGTCCCGTGGCGAGCTCTTTAGTGAGAGGAGCGCCGACAGGGGGAGGACTGCCGCTCTCCTGCCCCATAAGATGACCAAAAGTTTGTGAGGCATCTTCAGGTGCACTGCCACCACGTGCAATGCTATCCTCCACCGCTACCGCTCCGCTATTCATCCAGCACGCTCTGAAGCTATCATGTTTGAGTTTCCCGCCGAATGGGGAAGCATCAGCGCCAGCGGGGCCGAGATAGGCCATAGGCGGGCTGTTTTCATCCAGTGACGGCAGCGGCACTGCGTCTCGTTCTCCCATGCTTGCGAATGAAGTCACAACAGCTTTGCTCGTCAAGCAGCTGGCGGAGCTGCTGTAGCCTTGAAAAGAATCTAGCAGCCCTGCGCCGTTCACCACGCAGGGGCTGCACTTTGGTAGAAAATCCTGGGCTGCGGCGGCGGTGGCCGGGCTATTAGCACTGCTATCGCAGGTGGCGACGCTGCTGCGAGTGGAGGGAGTCGCCCTGACACCATGGGCCCCACGACGCTCCCCCTCTTCTGATCTCTGTCGCTCAGGCGACTCGTCCGTGTGCTGAAGCGGCGCAGCGAGCGAAAACAGCTGTCTTAGAACGCATTCCGCCTTTGACGACACATTGTGTGCCTCACCCGTTTTAATGCCGAGAGGCACAAAGCCTGGTAAGCCTTCTGCGTTGTGCCGTGGTGCCAGGCTCCCGTGTTCCTGCTGCAGCATATGCAGCTCTCCTGCCGGTCCACCAGGACGGCACGAGCGCTGGTCACAGCAGGAGGCCAACGCGTTCAGGAGGTCACGCGTTTCTTCAATCTGCTTCTGGGTCGGCCCTGTTTCCTTCGTTGGCATTTGCCCTTGTGTTTCAGCGTCTGGTCTAAGCAGCGGTAAACTCACCAACGCTGGCGTTTTCTCCGGTCTTCCTTCATGGGGTACGTCGAAGCCCGGAGGAGGAAAAGGAACGGAAGTGGCCAGTATTTCCCTGTCTTGTACTTTGCAGTCGTGAGCGTCCGCCCCACCGTTGGCTTCCTCCGCTTGACCGAATGCCCCGCCTCCGTCAGGCCGGAAACTGTAGTCACCCAAACCTAACGAAATATAATTTCCACTGACTGCTTTCGTAGAAATTCTTATGCCCCACAGGGTGTCAGTGTACCCACAGTCCCCATTGTTGGCGTCAGCCTTCAAGGGCACCGAAGGTTGTTGCTGCCTTAAGGCTTCCGGGACAGCCTCTGAGCTGCTGCAGCTGAGTTCTTTTGTCTTGGACACGTGGCTGAAAGAGAATGCAGGCGAAAGCTCTTGGTCGTCAGGAGGGGACGAGGAGCTAACATGCGCCGGTTGCTGGCCCATCTCTGCGGCCGCCGGGTGCTCGTCGCCGTCGAGACCGAGGCGCGGCCGGCTGCTGACGTCCCCATAGTACAATGACGCGGAAGGTAGACCCGGTGTACTTATTTTAGAAACCAGATGTCCTCCCTGGTGAGACTCTGGCTGGTAGTCCGGAGCGAAAGGAGACGCCGGAGGCGTCAGCAAGATTTTGCCGTTTACCCACAGTGTAACGCCTGCGTCGATTACGTCCTTCAAAAGCGCGTCTCTGTCAGCCCTCGGACGATCCTCGACGGCCGCAACAATGCAGCGTTGTACAAGTCGCTTCTGCATATCTCGGGTGTCGCCGGAGCGCAGGCGTACTTCCCAAACGTCGGGCAGCGCCGGACAGCTCGTCAGCACATGGCGGCAGAGTCTTCCATCGGGGCCGATAAGGATGGGACGCGTACCGATGCTGTACTCTGGGAACCGAGGGTCGACCTGCGAAATGAGGATAGGCAGCATTGGCAGACAGAGCCTCAACGTGTTGCGTAGGAGAATCTTCTTTGCCGGAACAGGATGCAGTCTCCTTTCGTGGCTCACTGCGCAACGTGGAGGACACGCGAAAACAGCACACTCACTCTCAGCGCTAACAGGAGACTGCAGCTCTACAGGCACGCTAATCACACCGGCACGCCGAGTGGTGCTGAAGATAATCAAACATGGAGCGTAGGCGACCTCTTGCTAAGGAACCCTAGCGGGGGTCTCGCATAAGGCGACGGAGGATAACATGGTGAAATGCGACAAACGAGGATGCGGCTACTGCGACGGAAACGTGTTGTGAAGAGTCTGAAAAGTTTCCTATTTTTCTCCGCGGGCGGCGGAGGAGCACGGGTAAACCGTATGTATATGTATATATATGTATACATATATATACATATATATATGCTGTGCTATGCTTGTGGTCAGCATCCCCNGATGCGGCTACTGCGACGGAAACGTGTTGTGAAGAGTCTGAAAAGTTTCCTATTTTTCTCCGCGGGCGGCGGAGGAGCACGGGTAAACCGTATGTATATGTATATATATGTATACATATATATACATATATATATGCTGTGCTATGCTTGTGGTCAGCATCCCCGTGCAAAGGTACTCGAGAGCCTCGCACATGATGTGCGCCCGGGCTGAAGTGCGCTCACAAGCAACGTATCGCAACGGCGCGGGTTCGTCGGTGCATATACGGACTCGGCGCCTTTAAGTGGTAAGCTGAGGCTCCAGGTGGATCCCAGGACTGCTGGAACCGCTAGACGGCGGTGCGGGTCACCGTGACGGTGCTTGGTAGACTTATATGCAGGAAGGTTCAACGTCAAGCAAAGAGCACTGGGCGGTGGAAATATACTGACTTTGTAGCTAGGAAACAGTACTCCTCACAGCGAAGGTCGGATCTTCAGTCCGCCACCGTGTGCAGGCGTCTGCGCGTACTGAGACAAGAGGCGGGAAGAAACTGTAGACACTTCTACGAAATACCGTC
>SJYA01006658.1:9830-20533 GCA_006410615.1 Neotragus moschatus
AAAATGTTTTATGCGTAGTATCGCTGCAAAAACAAAGAGTTTAAACTGTTATTTTACTCGAGTCAAACGTACACTGCAAACAAAATACTGACTTTAAACATCTTACCTTTACCACCATAGTATAACCTTTTCTCTTAATGATTACATTCTTGATTCTGAATCTCAATCTGCTTCCAATATGTCACCTTATTATTGAGTTTTTAAAATATTTAATATTATTGAGTTTATAATGCATGTTTGTTATGTAATATCAATAGAAAATGGAAAGTGAAATGCCTGCTTTGTTAAATCTTTTCAGTTGATTAAGTGTTCTAGAAATGAAGCGGAGCAGTATAATGAAGAAATTAAGAGTATGAGCTATGGGGCCAGACTGCCTGTGTTCAAACTTCAGCTTTCCTTAATAGCTGTGAGACCTTGATTAATTGAATTAATCTGTGTTTCACTTTTCCCATTTATGAAATGAATATATTATCAGCTTTCATTGGGTAATTGTGAAAATTAAATGAGTCACTATGTGTAAAACACCTAGAACAATATCAGGCATATAAGAAGCACTAGATATGTGTTGGCTGTTATAGCCTTCAGAATAATCTGAATCAATTAACTGATATACATAAAGATACAACAACTGTGAAGTTTGCAATAAAATTAAACAAAAGGAAAATATTAGAAACAAGGAAAGAACAAGAAAAACAGCACAGAGGACTACGTTCAATATCCTGTGGTTAATCGTAATGGAAAAGGACATGGAAAAGGATTCTCCAGGCAACAGTACTGGAGTGGGCAGCCGTTCCCCCCTCCAGGGATCGTCCCAACCAGGGGTCGAACCTGGGCCTCCTGCATTACAGGCAGAGGCTCTACTGTCTGAGCCACCAGGGAAGTCCCATGAAAGAAAAAATACGTGTGTATAAATAAGTCACTTTGCGGTAGAGCAGAAATTAATACAACACTGTAAATCAACTATATGTCAATAAACTTTTAATAAAAGTAAAACAGCAAATCTAGTATCTAACATAAAGCAATTAAAATTGGAAAAGAAAATCTGCATCATTCCCAATGGCAACACAGTATCATGGGTAATTTCAAACCAAGTGTGAATGAGAAACTCAAATTATATAATACTAAAAACATATCAATAGTATCCAAATATGAATGACTTGTCATCACCAGAAAGCTAACACATCCTTATATTACACACACATGTGCAGCATTTGAAGGAATATGCCTCTGTCTGAAAAGGCATATTTTGAGAACATCATATAAAAGTCAAAAGTCGTTATCTGGAGATGTCAGAATTCCAGAGAAATTTGATTTATTTATTTATTTATTTGATGTATTTATATGATTGTTTCTAAATTTCCCAATGATTTTTCCAAATTTCCCATAACAAACAATCTTAGCATAAAATCACTTAACAAGACATGAATTACATTTTCACAGTCGGAAGAATGATATTTTCAGAAAAAAGCTAACTTAATGTAAACAATTTTGCATTTAAAAAAATTTACAAATCTATACAGATATCTGCCTAGAAAATAGAGGTTTTTTCCTACCAAAACTCATAAAAGCCAACTTATCAAACCTTTCCTATTCTACCTCAAACGAAAACAGTATCACACTATATTCCAACAAAGGTGTTGGGGATGGAGAGCAGCACACCCTGTCAACAGTGGAAATAATATATATGAACATGGAGATAGCATTTTGGGCTCCCCTTGTGCCTCAGATGGTAAATAATCTGACTGCAATGCAGGAGACCTGGGTTCATTCTCTGGGTCAGGAAGATCCCATGGAGAAGGGAATGACTACCCACTCCAGTATTCTTGCCTGGAGAATTCCATGGCCAGAGGAGCCCAGCAGGCTACAGTCCATGGAGTCACAAAGAGTTGGACATGATTGAGTCACTCAAACAACTGGTGGGTGGGGGGTGAATACAGTGTTTTACAGGAGAACCATTTTCACAGTTTCTCATTGCCCTTAAAAATAACTCTAAAACTAGTTTTGGTTATTTTTAATACCAAAACTTAGTACTGTTATTCTTTCTACTTTATACTGGAGAAAATATGTTCAGACAAGCTGACTCACTTGAGATCAGATTTTAAGCTAGTAGACTGAGGTCAGATTTTAAACTGGAATTTTAAGCTGGGTCTTGTCTGGTGGCTCAGAGGTTAAAGCGTCTGCCTGCAATGAAGGAGACCTAGGTTCGATCCCTGGGTCGGGAAGATCCCCTGGAGAAGGAAATGGCAATCCACTCTAGTATTCTTGCCTGGAGAATCCCATGGACAGAGAAGCCTGATGGGCTGCAGTCCACGGGGTCGCAAAGAGCCAGACATGACTGAGCAAATTCACTTCACTTTCACTTTCTCATTCCCAGACCAGTAGTAGATTCTATTATTAATTACATTATGTGTAACCGCTGGCCTTTAATAATCTAATTGCAAGCCCTTACTTCAAGTCAGGCCAACTTAAATTTTCTTTTCAAATTTTCTCCATTGACTGTATACTTAGTTCATGCTCTTATTAACACAACTATCTTACTGTACCATAACTGTTTCTTTACAAGTTTCTCTCCCCACTATACAATACGCTGCCTGATAACAGTAAATCCTATCATCTAATTTTTGTAACCTGACCACAAAGTAAAGTACTCTGCACAAAGGAGCTACTTAGTCAATATTTTCGGAATGACTATTCTATAATTTTAATGCACGCAATAAATATTTCTTGCCCAGCTTCAGAATATGTTTTTTAATATAAATTTATTTATTTTAATTGGAGGCTAATTACTTTACAATATTGTATTGGTTTTGCCATACATAAACATGAATCTGCCACAGGTATACATGTGTTCCCCATCCTGAACCCCCCTCCCTCATCCCTCCCCGTACCATCCCTCTGGGTCATCCCAGTGCACCAGCCCCAAGTATCCTGTACCATGCATCGAACCTGGACTGGTGATTCATTTCACATATGATATCATACATGTTTCAGTGCCATTCTCCAAATCATCCCACCCTCTCCCTCTCCCACAGAGTCCAAAAGACTGTTCTATACATCTGTGTCTCTTTTGCTGTCTGGCATACAGGGTTATCATTACCATCTTTCTAAATTCAATATATATATATATATTTTTTATCAAATGTCCTGTTATAGTAAGAACTAATTACATATTAATGACTTCCTCAATCAATTCAGATTCTACTTATTCTTTATATTTCTATATCATTGACCATCATTAGCTTCACTTCTAGATTTTAACACAGAATTTTATTCTTCGCTCTTTGGGAGATTACTGTATAAAATTTAACTTACATAAATTGCTTAAGGCTCTCAAAATCCATTCATATAACAATAATTTTAAAGACTGTCTCTGCACAAGTTTCTAAGGATACGAAGAGGAATAGAAGATGGCTCCCATCCATAGATCTCACTTTCTGGAATGAATAAAGACTATTTGGGCCTTACAGAGTTAAAGACATCATAGGAAAGCAAGAGTTATATTACCTGCAACTTCCCTTCTGATAGTTCAAATAATTGTTGTATGTAATAACATTTTCTAGGGAGTGATAATGAGTACAACCACAGAATCACTTTGCTACTACAAATACACATCCAAAAGTTTCCTGCTGTTAATTAGAAGGAAGCCCTCAAAGACAGAGCTACACACCCATACACATGTACAGAGCGCACTAAGTAAATTAAGAATTGTGTTCCTGAGTCAGCTCAAGTACAGGTTTATTTAAAGTACGCTTCAGGTTGATTCTCACCGGAAAGTGTTTAATACAATAACATTAACCATCCCCTGTTAAAATGTATTGATACTGGAGCTCGTGTTAACTCAGTTACCTGAACAGAGAAGTGAAAAGGTCAATTAGACCGCCATCTAGCCAAGAGCTTCCATTTGCTTCATTCTTTAGGATTTCTTTTAATCCAGTTGATGTTTCAATTGAACTGGCATTATTACCATTAGCTTTAGGGTGCAGGCAGACTTAAAATACAGGAGTTTTGGCATTAACAATTTGACATATTCCCCCAAGGATCTGTTTCCCATAATTATGTGACAATCCTAAGTCTTTCTCAACCTCTGTAACTTTACTAACAGCCCTAGTTTTTTAGCAGAAGACTCTTTAAGTTGCCAGTGGAAAATATATCATTATTACTTAGAACAGCATCAAAATGGATAAAATTTGTAACAGTTTGAGTAAAAATCTATTAAGGCCTACTGCATAATCAAGGTGAGAAAACTGTACAAAATCATTTGAATGGTTATTTTTGAGAAGTATGGCCTAAATAACTAATTAACTTTTAAATAATAAAAACACATACTGAACCATTTTTAAATCTGAAACTTAAACAGTACTGCATTTGGTTTGAGGCAGGCACCAGATGGATTGGTAAAGAGAGGCAAAGAGTTAAGCAAAAGGTTACTATCAAGGTCCTAAATTTTGTTTTCGGTGATGAGGTCAGAAGAACAGGGTATATTACCAAAAATAGCTAATTAAAAAACTTAATAAATAGTGAGTCATCCACAAATCAACAATAAAGTGGGTTATGAACTAATGGGTTGTGATTAGCCCAATTCTGTGAACTTGAAGTCCAGAAAAAAAAAAAAGGAGGGATAAAATAGCACCAGCTGTAAAAAGTTAAATATATGATTTAGCAAGTAGACGCCAAATGAGTTGAAAACTTAGGTCTACCCAAAATCTTGTACACAAATGTTTATAGCAAAATTGTCCGTAACTGTTGAAACATGGAAGAAACCAAGGCGAACAGATAAACTGTGGTACATCCATAGAAGGTAATATTATTCAGTGATAAAAAGAAATGAGCTATCAGGCCATGAAAAAACATGGAATAGCCTTAAATACCTATTGTAGCAAAAAAGTCAACCTGAAAAGCTTAGGCACAACAATCATGCGTGCGTGCGGGCTCAGTCTGGTCTGACTCTACAACCCCAAGGACAGCAGCGCACCAGGCTCCCCGACCATTGATTCACCAGGCAAGAGTACTGGAGTGGACTGCCATTTTCTACTCTAGGTGATCTCCCCAACCCAAGGATCAAAGCCAAGACTCCTGAGTCTCCTGAACTGCAAGGCAGATTCTGCACCACTGAGCCACCTTAGAAGCCCCAGGCAAAACAACAGAGAAAGGAAAATGGTCAGTGGGCCTCAGGGGTGTTGAGTGGGTGTCAAGGAGGAAAGGATAAATAGAGAACAGGGGATTTTTAAGGCAGTGAAACCATTTTGTATACTAATATAATGACAGATACATGTCACTAAAAATTTGCAAAAACCCATATACTATATAATGGGAAAAGGAAATGGCAACCCACTCCAGTATCCTGGCCTGGAGAATGCCATGGACAGACAAGCCTGGCAAGCTGCAGTCCATGGGGTCACAAAGACTTGGACATGACTGAGTAACTAACACATTCATGTACACTATACAATACAAAGTGAACCCTAATGTAAAGTAAGGATTTTAGCTAATAATATTTATCCAATAATTTAATAATATTGATTCACCAATTGTAACAAACATACCATAATAATGCAACATGTTAATAAGAGGAGAAACTAGGAGCATGGTGAGAGCATACATGAGAACTCTGCACTTCCCACTCAATTTTTTGTAAACCTAAAAATGATCTAAAAGTAATCTGCTAATTAAAATAATAAAAACTAAACTATCAACAGCCACTTATGATTGCCTAATTAACCACATGGGTTTACAGTATATTATACACTAATTTCTATTAAAGCCAATGTATGGTAAGCATGATGTAGAAGTTTAATATAAAAAATATGTTGGTACCATATCTTCTTCACTTATTCACCTGTTAATGGACGGTTAGGTTGCTTCCACGTCATGACTGTTGTAAACAGGGCTGGTATGAACACTATGGTGCCTGTATCTTTTCCAATTAGAGTTTTTATCTTTTCCGGATATATGCCCAGGAGTGAGACTGCTGGATTATTAGGTTACTTTATTTTTAGTTTTTTAAGGAGCTTCCATACTGTTCACCATAGTGTTTGCACCAATTTACACCTATATTTTAAATGATTAATCAAAACTATATGATTAATGAAAACTAAAAACATATGAACATGATAAGGAAATCTTGGTACACATATCCTCCCCCAGATCTGATCTTGTGTTAAGTACTAAATTAAGCATGTTCTAATAAATGTACCTAAAAAGTTCCTGCGGCTGACCTTAGTCACCTCCAAGAAAAATGTTCAAAGCACAGTGAGTGAGTGAAAGTTACCCAGTGGTATCTGACTCTTTGTGACACCATGGACTATAGAGTTCATGGAATTCTCCAGGCCAGAATACTTTCCATTCTCCAGGGGATCTTCCCAACCCAGGGATCAAACCCAGGTCTCCTGCATTGCAGGAGGATTCTTTACCAGCTGAGCCACAAGGGAAGTTCAAAGCAGAAGTGGTACTCAACTTTATACCCAGCTTCGCACTGAGAGTCAGCGACTCCCGGTTTTGCCAAGGACAACAGTCAGTCATATTTAACATTAACTAGTGAAAGTAGATCACCAACAGGTTTCTGCTAGAAACTGACACATTATCTCCTGCCTACTACACAACCCTGAAGCCCAGTACTGTGAGCTAAGACAACTACAGCCAAAGTAGGTGGATGCAGTGATTTAAGGAACGCTACACATTAAGAGGTTACCACAAATTACATTGTGATGGATAGCTTGGAAACTACAGAAGCAGTGACAACAAATAAATATACATTACCTAAGAATGGCATGGCACCTTCTGAACAGCTTATTTGGCGAAGAGATAGAAGCCACTTGTCAAAGGTATCCATAGCACCCCATTCTATAAATAGCAGCTCTAGGCTCAAAGCATTAAAAAAAAAAATAAAGAACTTCTAAATCCTAATCTTTAAGAACAAAAAAAGCTTAGAGAGAGCATAAACTTCATCAATGTAACCAACTCTTTACTTTAAAAAGTAACCCAAAATATACAGCACATATATGGTTATAAAGAAACCTGATTATCTATGTCTCACTTTATCTGATTTTTTCACAATGACATTCTGATGAAACTAAAATTACCATTCCACAATAAAAGGTCAAGAACGAGTTAATTTTAATACTACAAAATATGTTTTCGTATTCTGCCAAACTGTGTAAATTCATAGGCTAAGTGAGATGTTCTCTAAGACAAATGAGAACAACTTAACCTTAAGAAAGGCCAAGCATCAATTTTTCACGAATTAGCCACTGGTGGGTTTGCATTTCATGAAAAGAAGGAGTAAATGTNGTCAAGAACGAGTTAATTTTAATACTACAAAATATGTTTTCGTATTCTGCCAAACTGTGTAAATTCATAGGCTAAGTGAGATGTTCTCTAAGACAAATGAGAACAACTTAACCTTAAGAAAGGCCAAGCATCAATTTTTCACGAATTAGCCACTGGTGGGTTTGCATTTCATGAAAAGAAGGAGTAAATGTGGATTTCACACTTGGTGAACTGCCCCACCTACTGATTCAAATGAAAACAGAAGAAATTCATCACAACATATTGACAGCTTGTGATTTGTTTCAAAATATACCTTTTTTTACCAATATTCTAGTCTGAGGATAATAGGTTCCTATGATATGAAGTTAATAGTAGTTCCCAAAATAATCATTTTACATAGTTCCCAACATAATCATGTTACGTAGTTTCAACAAAAAGGTTGAATAGCTTTTTAAGACATTCCTAGCAACAGAACTATTTCAATATAATTTGCTCAGAAGTAAAGAATGCATAGAGGAACTGATCAATATATAGTCTCAGTGTATGAATATGAAGTGAGAAGACTGCGATTTATTTTCTCTTACACAGATCACCTGTTTCCAAGTGCTAGATGAGTCTTTTTTAAAAGACTTTTTGAGGTAGTGTTTGTTTTAACTGAGCAAGGCATGTTACAAAGCCACCCTGTATAAAAAAATGCCACGTTACCATGTACATAGACACATACTTGCATGTGAGTTATACAGCATAGATAAATTTTTAAATTGAACAAAAAAAGCAAATTGGACATTAGGTCAGCAGATTGGATGATATCTGTTTCTATGTGAACCTTGGAAGCATTGCCAGAAACCAGGTCACTTCAAACACAAAGCCGCATGGGAATTACTGAATCCAGTCTTTTTTTTTTTTTCCCTGTGGATTCATGAAAAGCAAAATAAGACCTTCCCTAAAATGAAACGCAAGAGAATTTATGGAGGGCAGAGCATTTAGACAATAAAAATGCCATTATTAGAGAACCATTTTAAAAATAATGTTCATTAAAAATGCTTATTAGTTCACACATAAAAGTTGGTATTAAAGAATACTTGAAGCTAAATATGATAAATTTTGGTCTCAAAGACACTATACTATAGGACTTTCCTGGTGGTACAGTGGTTAAGAATCCAACTGCCAATGCAGGGGACACTGGTTTGATCCCTGGCCCATCCCTGCTCTGGGAAGATTCCACGTGCCTCAGAGCAGCTAAGCCCATCACAGCCAGTGACCCCATGTGCCACAGCTACTGAAGCGTACATGGCTAGAGACCACGTGCTCTGCAACAAGAGAGCCCGCAACAATGAGAGGCCCGTCATGCGACGAACAGTGATGCCTGCTCGGCCCAACCAGAGAAAGCCTGCGTGCAACAAAGGAAGATCCAGCACAACTACAAACACATAAATGGACAGACAGATAAAATTATCAAACAAACAAGACACGACACACAGCGAAACTTCTTTTCTAGATAATTGTCATGTTACTTTTATTTTTTTAGATCAAAGTGCTATTTTTCCCCATTCTTCCTGTTGAGAACACTATCTCATTGTTAAAGAGACTGAAATAGACATCTTATTTTAGGCATTTGCCTGGCAGTCCAGTGGTTAAGACACTGCACTTCCACTGCAAGGGGGCATGGGTTTCATCCCTGTTCAGGGAGTAAGATCCCACGTGCTGCATGGCATGGCCAAACATAAAAAATCTTATTTTAAAAATAAAGTCAATTACTTAGAGAATAAGTTTCTCCATATACAAAAACTCAAATCCAGGATAAAAGTAGGATATGTTACTAACTCATACCTAGGCTTCAATTCTATATAACAATAAATCAAAATTAAAAAAAAATAATGGCACACAAAACTCGTAACATTTACTGTGGATCAGGTCACTATTCTAAACATTGCAATTCTTTAAACCCTCCTGAAAAACTTATGAGATAATATCATCCCTCCTACTTCACAGATGAGGAAATAGAGATATAAGAGGTTAGGTAAGCTGCTGAAGGTCACTCATGTAGTAAGTGGCAAAGCAGGATCCAACCAGGCCTTCCCCGGTGGCTCAGGCGGTAAAGAATCCACCTGCAATATGGGAGGCCTGGGTCCAATCCCTGGGTCAGGGAGATGCCCAGCAGGAAGGCAGGCAACCCACTCCAGTATTCTTCCCTGGGAAATCCCATGGACAGAGGAGCCTGGCGGGCTACAGTCCAGGGGGTCACAAAGAGGACACAACCAAGCGACGAAGTATGCACAGCACAGGAGGTGACCCAGCATTCGGCCTCCAGGGTTCATTTCACAGGAGCACTGCAGACCCCGTGCGTGGGGATCCTGGAAGTCCTTCTGAACTGACAAATGTCTATAACTAGTTCTCAGAGTAGAAGCTGTGGAACCAGTCTGGTCCAAGTTGTTGAAAAAGTAAACAGTTGGGCTTTAATGACAATATTAGGGGAAAAAAAAGTTTAAAAGATGATGTTTCATGAGAGACAGTAGGAAATAAGTGTGGTGAGAATGAGAGGCAAAGAAAAGTGTACAGCAAAAGGAATAATTCTGGGAATATGAACCAAAAAGAGGAATGAATTTTATCAGAAGCCAAGAAAAAAACTGTATTCCATCTTAAAACTCTAAAAACCTGGTTTGCAGATGCACCACGTGACTGAAGCTGCTCATCTCCCCTGAATTCTTTTCCATTGCTTTTCTTTCTGATCTATTATCTAACCTTAACTGCTAGCACCATTCCCACATTTTTACCCCTTTTTCTTCCTTATCTTTTAACCATGGCAACTTCAAATGGTTCAATGCTGAATCTGTATTTCCTCTCTTCAGGGGCTCACCTCTGCCAATAGATCCTTTGGCTCCATAGCCAATGCGCACAGATCCTTTAAGACACGGCTCTTTCTTGCAATATATACTCCTATTAGCACAGTTTCTCAGCTTTCATTACCTTCCCCCCTGGGTTGCTGAAACAGCCCCATACCGCATGCCTCTGTGCTAATCTTCTCCTCCTCCAGTATCCACATCCACCTGTCAGCTCAGTTTGTCTCTAATGCAAGCTGGATACAATCGAACCTCCAAATTTTTCCTTGAAGAACGCTTTCAAGAGTTCCCTATTCTCATTCAATTGCCCCCACTTTATTATTTTTTTAATTTAATTTTTATTTTTTATTTATTTTACTTTTAAATATAAATTTATTTAATTGGAGGTTAATTACTTTACAATACTGTATTGGTTTTGCCATACATTAACATGAATCTGCCACAGGTGTACACGTGTTCCCCATCCTGAACCCCCCTCCCTCCTTCCTCCCTGCACCATCTCTCTGGATCATCCCAGTGCACCAGCCTCGAGCATCCTGTATCATGCATCGAACCTGGACTGGCGATTCATTTCACATATGATATTATACATGTTTC
>SJYA01006659.1:1780-21163 GCA_006410615.1 Neotragus moschatus
TGGACATATTAGGAGCCCAGGACGGTAAAGACCCAGGCCACAGACAGAGAGAACTCCAGATTCTTAAAAGGGATTTGATTCCGTGATCATGCGTGGACATATTAGGAGCCCAGGACGGTAAAGACCCAGGCCACAGACAGAGAGAACTCCAGATTCTTAAAAGGGATTTGATTCCGTGATCATGCGTGGACATATTAGGAGCCCAGGACGGTAAAGACCCAGGCCGCAGACAGAAAGAACTCCAGATTCCTAAAAGGGATTTGATTCCGTGATCATGTGTGGACATATTAGGAGCCCAGGACGGTAAGACCCAGTGTCCACACTGAACCATTGGAAACAAGTGGTAAAAGTTAACAAAATAATCCACAATGATAATCATTTTTAAAAAATGTTTATTGGAGTAGAGTTGGTTTCCAATGACGAGGTGTACAGCAAAGTGAATCAGTTATACATTTACATATATTCACACTTTTTTTTTTTTTTCCCATATAGGTGTTACAGAGTATTGATTAGAGTTCCCTGTGCTATATGGTGGAGAAGGCAATGGCACCCCACTCCAGTACCCTTGCCTGGAAAATCCCATGGATGGAGGAGCCTGGAAGGCTGCCGTCCATGGGGTCAGACACGACAGCGACTTCACTTTCACTTTTCATGCATTGGAGAAGGAAATGGCGACCCACTCCAGTGTTCTTGCCTGGAGAATCCCAGGGACGGGGAGCCTGGTGGGCTACCGTCTATGGGGTCGTAGCAGTAGCGGTAGCAGCAGCAGTGCTATATGGGAGGTCCTTTTTAGGACATAATAGGTCCTTTTATCCATTTTATCTATAGTCAGCTGTAAATGTCAATCCCAATCTCCCCTCCTCCCTGCTTCTCTCCCTTCTGATAACCATAAATTTGCTTTCTACATCTATGACTAAGTTCATTTGTACCATTCTTAGTTTTAAACAACAGAGGTTTGTGAGGAGCTAGGGGAAAAGAGCACAGAGTGTCCAGTAAAATTTGAATTTCAGATAAACAACAGGCTTTTATATATAAGATACATTTCATGCAAAATTTAACTGAAAACATTTGTTAATCTGAAATTGAAATTTAACTGGGCATCTTGTATTTTATCTGGCAATCCTAGATCTGGGGCAATGGCAAAATCATACAGCTATCACTTAAAAATAATTTAGAGCTATTAAAATTCTGCTGCTACTGCTGCTAAGTCACTTCAGTCGTGTCCGACTCTGTGCAACCCCATAGACAGCAGCCCAACAGGCTCCCCCATCCCTGGGACTCTCCAGGCAAGAACACTGGAGTGGGTTGCCATTTCCTTCTCCAATGCATGAAAGTGAAAAGTGAAAGTGAAGTCGCTCAGTCATATCTGATTCTTAGCGACCCCATGGACTGCAGCCTACCAGGCTCCTCCGCCCATGGGATTTTCCAGGCAAGACTACTGGAGTGGGCTGCCATTACTTCACATAAACTTATTCTGACTTCCAGATATCTTCAGGTAAGAACTGGTTCACTTGTCAGAGTAGAGCCTTGGCCTCTCCTAAGAATGGTTCCCAGTTGTAACATGGATCCATAGTGTGTTTATTGTCTCAGTTCCATGGAATAAAGGCTATTGTGGTAAGAAGAGTCAAATGGAAGTCTCTAGGATGAACCTTTGCACATCAAAATGTGAACCCAGGACATGGCTACAACCTTGAGGAACTTCCAAGAATTATTGGTCCATTAGAGACAAATTCTACCACATCCCCATTAACCTGATTACTTGCATCAAATGCCAGGATATGTGACAAGGTATGTCTGGATTATCAGACTACCTCTGTTATGATGCACATAGAAGCTGTGCTTCTGGACCAATTTCCTGGAGAAAATCAACTTAGCCTCTGAAGCTTGGCATGGCTGTAGACCTAGAAATTCTTAACAGGAAAGGAATTCAGAGGCAATTTGAATTGCATAGGCGGCAGAAGAGCTCTATCATCTTGTTTCAAGACTCTCCCTTGCTCTTTCCCAACTATGGGCCAGAGGGATTTTGATCAGCTTGACATCCTATATAATTTCCGGCTGGTTCATTACTTTGATAATATTGACCCAATGAATAGGAAGTAGTAAAGTCCTCAGATATTTCCTTAAGAGGTGGAAACTAAGACCTATGAAAGTTTAGAATCTGCCACATTGGCAAAGTTTATAGAGTTACTGTGTTAGGATACTGATTCTAATCAAATGAGAGGCGGGTCACTTCACCAGGGACCCTCTGCAGAACATAAAGATGCCCAGCACGTTGGTGGGCTTTGGGATGTGCTGTTCTGACTCATTTTACCTTGAAAGGCTTTCGCCTGGCAGTTTTGACTGGAGCGGAGCATAGGCATGAAGGGCATCCCAGCAAGTCCAGGGCGTTAGAAAATGCCCTGACACTTGATGTGGGCCTGAGGACCCAACAGCATTGAAGGGATTAGCAGTGTCAGGGCCAGGTACTGTTGGGGCTCGGGGGAGTGTCTCCGAAAGATGCCAGAAAGAGAAGGAAAGTGCAGACACAGGAATTCGGAGTAAGGCTTTGGCTCCCTATGCTGATAGACCTTCTCTCACAGCTTTTGCTTTGCTACTTGGGCATAGCAGAGACTGATCATGGAACACCAAAACATTTTAGGATGAAATGATTCAAAATAAAATAGGTGTGACTTGAAACAATAGGCTGAATCATGGGAATTTCATAACTGCACACCATATAAAAATTGTTAAAAACATATAGAAAGAACCATCCCCAGCAAGTCTGGCTGCACAAGGAGGGAGTTTTGACTCCAGGTACCTGCTCCTGTTGCTTTACCCTCACTTGTGCCAACCCTGTGCCTCTAGGGAGTGCCCAGCAGCTCTCAGAAGAGGAGGAGCAGGCGGAGCTGGGTCACGAGTGTTGCAGACACGAGCCAGGCCAGCACCTGCCATGGACTCTCAACCCTACATGGCGGTAACTCTGTCAGCAGGCAAGATTTGAGGTTGAGGCAGGAAGTAGATGCCTCCTACTCCCACCCTAGGTAAAGTACTTGGAGATTTACTCCCTGTGGACTGAAATTTCAAGATGAGCATAGCAGAACAATTAATGGAGGAGGCCGGGCCCTACTCAGATCACATATTTCTCATTGTAGAAGTCAGGAGACCTCCCTGACCACACATGCACAAAAAGCTCATTGGAGGTCAAAGGGTGAGTGAAACCAAGGGATGTTCTACTCAGAAGCTTTTCAGTAGACTCCACCTAGGCTAAGAGAAGCATGTGCACACATGGGAAGATACCAAGATACACAAAATATGAACTGTGAGCCAGGCAAGGCAAAATGGTTGGCCAAAGGAAACCTAGAAGAAATGTCCCATAAAAGTGATTCAGACCATCATGAGGGCATGAGTCTGCAACTCTATGTCTGCCCATGTGTCTACCCACACCTACTATACCCATTTTTCCCTCTTAATAAACATGTTACTAGTTTTACTACTTTCCATCTTTGGGAGAATTCTTTTCTACAAAGCCAAAGGGCCAGGGCCCTTGTCACTGACCACTGGTCTAGTGGCTAGGATCTGATACTTTCACCTCTGTGACCTGGCCTGAATCTCTGTCTGGGAACCCAAGCCTTGCTGGAAGCTGTTGCAGGCTGAGGCTACTCAGGATCAAGGGAACAGAATAAGCAGTCCGCTTTTTATGGAAGAATATGTTCATTCATAATTACCAGAGGAAGATTGAATTGTATTAAATTATGCTTCAAATCCAATGCATTGATTATAACACCTTTTAGTACTTCCTCGCCCAATAGTACTGTTTGATACACAGTTGCAGAAATCTAAGTAGAATACAGCAAAGCCTCAGCAAGTGGTTAGTAC
Source organism: Neotragus moschatus (assembly GCA_006410615.1). Taxonomy (NCBI): domain Eukaryota; kingdom Metazoa; phylum Chordata; class Mammalia; order Artiodactyla; family Bovidae; genus Neotragus; species Neotragus moschatus. The sequence continues at coordinate 5,636 of SJYA01006659.1, forward strand.
TAGTTTTAGAATACCATCCCTGGGAGGAGGACAAGCTTACCTGCCATCTCCTTTCTATAGCAGACACATTGGTCTCGATATTTTATTTGAATATTGATAAATATGAAAAATGGTGGCAGATTTTTGTTTGAATTGCCTCTTTCTCTAATATATTGAAGACCAGCTAATTTTCATATCTACCTCAAGGTATGTTTTTCTGGCATCCAAGTCCTGAATTATTAACAAAGCATGAAGACTTCCTTTGGGACAAGAGTGTTGTGTCGTGGGATTCTTTCCATAGATCTAAGGGACTGCTACAGAGTAGTCTAGGGCTAGGCTGCTCAGCTGGTAAAGAATCTACCTGAAATGCAGGAGACCTGGGTCAGTTCCCTGGGTTGGGAAGATCCCCTGGAGAAGGGAACGTCTACTCACTCCAGTATTCTGGCTTGGAGAATTCCATGGACTGTCTAGTCCATGAGATCATAAAGAGTCAGACACGACTGAGCGACTTTCACTTTCAGGCTGTCTGCCTACTAAGGACTGTTTTTCCCAACCCCCACTTGTGATTAAGCAATCTAGAACTAACTGGAGACCATGTGGTCCATGTGGAGGGTGTCATTTGGGCCCACGGACAAGTCACAGAGATCCCACATTAGTCCCTTGTATTTTTTCTTTGATGTAACCACAGAATGAAGTTTGAGTTGGTGGGTCTACAGCTGCTTACCCATGCTGAGCAGTAATAAGTGCACAAAAAACATTACTCAGTGCCTTGGAGGTTCAAAGCAGGGTAGTCTTCTGTATAATGTGGATGAAGCTGCTGGAAGGCAATACTCTTTGCAACATAGCCGTCACCTGTGACAAGCCTAGCTAGGAAAGGCTGCCTCCATGTGGGAAATTTAGTAGGTTGAATTCTGAGGTCTCTGCATCCGTAAGACCCAGCTATCCAAGTCCTGACCCTGCTCAGTTGTCAGCTCACGGAGACCCAAGTCCTATATTACCTGCAGGGATGTCTGCAAACCCAGCATCTGTGGAAGTCACACAAAGGCTTACTTTAAGTTTCTTCTCACCTCGGTCTCTGCAGATGCCTCTAACTCTAAGGCTTGTTTTCCAAGGCCCGAAGCTCACCACTTACACACTTTTGTTTGAATATGGTATCTGAATCTAAAAAGCAATCACTTGTCTTTGGGCAAGGCTGTAGTCATCAATCAAGGTCATTCACCTACGTGTCTTAGGGTTTGTAGTCTTCTGTCTAAGCTACAACAGTGATCCCAGGCCTCTATTTACCTCCCCAAACCACCCATGTAAAATGTCCCACTCATGAACTGAGTCAAAGACCCAATACTGTGGGCACAGCAGAGCCTCAATAAGCCCATGTATTATTTTCACTTCACCATATTCTATTTCTTGATATTTCTAGTGCATGTAGCAAGTGCTGCAGTCTTTGAGGGGTCAAGTAAATAACACACCACTTTTACATCTACATTCTAAACAAATTGGGTACTAAAACAGATTGTATGCACATTTTTTCACACCCTTGTTCTTATGTAAAATTAGATGTGCTATTATGAAACATTCTTATTCCTCAGTAAATTTGTTACTTGATAGCATCATCCAAGACTTTTATCCTTTCTCCTCTTCATTTACTTATTTACTGAAAAATATTTATTAAGTATCTGTGCCATTTTAAGGTGTCATTTTAAGTGCTCAAGATACAGTGTAAGCAAAATTAGTGTTGGTGAAGATGTGGAGGAAAGGGAACCCTTTTACACTATTGGTAGATATAGGGAAAGAGCAAATTAGCCACGACGGTAGTGGTCAGGTTCTCGTGCACCGTGGCCTCTTGCTTTCATTCCACGTTTTGTGAATACATGATTATATAGCAGCTGAGATCACGTATAGCACTGCGTATGCACTTCAGGATGTACCCAGTTGGCCTCGGGGCACTTTTGTTCTGTAAACATATATAAGCTCCACCTGAAAAGCCCTTGCGTCTGTGTTATGGCTGGGTTACAGCTGCATTGGAACCAAGTTGGCTGGGTTACAGCTGCATTGGAACCAAGTTATGGCTGCATTCAAGCAATGTTATGGCTGTGCCCACTGGGCCAGCCATGAGAAGAGAGAATACAGTGTGTCTGCTGCTACGGCTGCTATGCCAATAAGGAAAGAATAAATGAGTCTGCGTTCCTGTGACTCCTTGAGTTTTCTTTCAGCTTCTCCAAACACACTTTGCCTACCGTGAGCTCAACGAACAGTTGAACAGTATGCACAGTGAGGAACAATGAGACGACTGGTGTGGTCGATACAGCAACACAATGGGAATGTGAACCGGTACAGTCACCACAGAAAATAGTATAGAGGGTCTCAGAAAATTAAAAATGAAATTACCTTATGATCCAGCAATTCTACTCCTGGGTATACAGCCAAAGAAAATGGAAACATTAATTTGAAATGATACCTGTACCCTAATTTCATAGTGGCATTACTTGTAATAGCCAAGATACAGAAGTAAATTATGTGTGTGTGTGTGTGTGTGTGTATATATATAATGTATATAACATGTATATATATATATAATATTATTATACACACACATATATATATTAAAATATTATGCAATCATAAAAAGGAATGAGATATTTCCATTTTGAACAACATGGATGGATCTGGAAGGCACTACATTTAATGAAGTCAGACAGAGAAAGATAAACACTGTGCGTTTTCACTTATACATGGAATCTAAAAAGTAAAACAAGCAAATGAACGTAACAAAACAGAAAGAGATTTATAATTACAGGGAACAAATCAGCCGCTAGAAGAGGGATGAGGGAAGGGGGAGGAGCAAAATTAGAGGAGAGACTTAAGAGGTACAAATAAATGAAGTACCACGATGTAATGTACAACACAGGAAACGTAGCTCATATTTTATAACATTAAATGGAATATAATCAATAAAAATACTGAATCACTATGCTGTACACCTGAAATTAATATAACATTGTAAATCAACCATATTTCAATAAAAAATATTAGCAGACACTTTTCTATGAAGAGATTTACATAGAGAATTGGAACTGGGTGTGCCGAGGAGTATTGTAATTATAAATAGAACATCAGAACAGTCCTATTTAGAAGGTGCATTTCATCCAAAACCTCATATGTGGTGCTTAGTGTGGCTGGCTGTGAGAAGAATGCTCCAGAAGGTGATAAGAGGCAGTGCAAAGAGCCCCAAGGTGAAAAATGTATTTAGCATACAAGAGGAAGGATGAAGGGAGAGCAGAAAGAGAAGGATGGGATCTGGTCACCCTCCCTGGCTTTGCTCTGTGTGAGGCGTGAGGCTGAAGACAATATTGCACTGGGGTTTGGCACACTCTTTTAGTTTTCAAAAGATCATTCTGGGCCCCGGTGGAGGATAGTGTTCAGGATAAGAGTGGAAAGTAGGAGTGGAAAGTGGCCTGATCCAGGCTGGTAGCAATGAAAATGATGACCAGCACTTCCATCCCTTTCGTCACTGGGTGGAATCTGTACTCAGAAGTACAGGAAAGATACAGATACCTCTGTTCATTGGTGCATAGTCATCTAGGGGTAGAGCTGAGGAGTATCCTCCTCCAGGCTCCAACATATTATGCACACTGTAGAACCGGAGCCCAGCACTGCCTCCATGTCCTTCCCTGCTGCATGCATTTTATAAGGACTCATAGAAGTCAGCACTTTGCTAACCGAAGATTTTACAGCCTTCAATAGAAGGTGTGCTCCGTCGCTCGGTCTTGTCTGGCTCTGCGGTTACATGGGCTGCAGCCAGCTAGGCTCCTCTCAGTGGAATTTCCCAGGCAAGAATACTGAAGTGGATTGCCATTTCCTTCTCCAGGGGATCTTCCTGACCCATGGATTGAACCTACGTCTCTTGTATCTCCAGCACCGGCAGGCAGATTCTTTGCCACAAGCAACACCATATCCTTAAATAGTAAGCTGATACCTAAATACAGACATAAGATTTATCCGACACATCAATTATGCTAAGACCCTTGATTTAACCTGAATTAGCTCAGTTTTGTCATCTGACCACAAATTCAATTGCATGTCTTTTCTTTTAGCTCAATATATAAACATGTCTCATAAAGAATTGCACTGACCTTTCCAATTCCAGCATATTAGGTTATGTTCTTTGCCTAATTTTGTCCTTCAAACAGCAACTATTTCTTTGTCAAATGAGACTACTTTAACTCATTCCTTTAGGTCAGTTTCCATCTTCCATCTTTCTAATGTCGTCACCACCCTTCATTACCATCAACAGGAAATTGCATTTACTTGAAGCCTATTCCCTTTATCATATAATTAATTAAAGAGTTAATTAATATCAGATATATTGTTGGCCTCTGTGACACTTCATTAAATACTTCCTTCCTGAAGACACTGTCATTTATTTTCGTTGTTATTAATGGTCTTTGAACTTCCATTCTTTTTAATGTCAAAACTCATATTTAACCCATATTGAATTAATTTTGCAGGTGAAACTTCTTCCAAAGGTTACTGCAGTAATTATTGGTTAAAAGCCATTTACTGTCTTCTGATATCCGGATTCAGTTTTGTTTTGTTTTTCCACTGAAAAAAATTCAGTTATTTTATTTACCCTCAAATTTAAGACACTGGTATAGCAATTTAAAATTTGCCAGACACTTTATTTCTCAGTATAATATTATATGATAATATAAATGATATATTATCATATAATATATAAATGTATATTACATATGTAGGTGGTTCCCTCATAGCTCAGTGGAAAAGAGTCTGCCTGCCAATGCAGGAGACGTGGGTTTCATCCCTTGGATGGGACGATTCCCTGGAGAAGAAAATGGCAACCTAGTTTATGATTCTTGCCAGAATGGAAATCCCATGGACAGAGGAGCCTGGCGAGCTACAGTCCATGGGGTTTCAGATGACTTAGCAACTAAATTACAATTAAAATGTTATATATGTATATTATAATATTTATATATATAAAGTTTTATTTTTTAATGTAATGAGCAAAATTCCCTTCAGTTCTGACCTGTTTATTGGTAGTTCTTACCACTCTGTTGACATTACAGAAATTTGATCAGATTATCCTGTATATTTCCCTTTATATATATGTATAGATTTTTGTCTTCCCTGGAAGATCAACTGGTAAAGAATCCACCTGCAATGCAGCAGACCCTGGTTCTATTCCTGGGTTGAGAAGACCCACAGGAGAGGGGATAACTTACTCACTCCAGTATTCTTGTGCTCCCCTGTGGCTCAGCTGGTATTTTTAAAAATTTTATATTGTTTGTTTTCCACAGATTTATATTTCTGGGAACTTAGGGGCTCGAGAGTAGAGAGTCTCCTGGTCTCTCCCACTTCTTTGAAGTAATAAATTTTCACCCTTGTTGACTCAATCTGCACTCCACTAAACATCACCTTTCTACCTGCCAACTCAGTCCCTTGATTCCCTGAGCCTGGATGAGGGTATCCCTTGCGTCTCGAATGCTTCATCACACTGCATTTGGTACTTTTTGGGGTGTGCCTCCCTGGTGCCCCACACATGGAGCAGGGATGACTATTCCCCAATAGGCCATCCTGGACAGTGGATGTGCTTTCATGCTCCTTCCCAGGGCCCTTCTGGGTGGGGCAATCTGCTGGGTGTAAACTCCCTGGAGCTGGTACAGCTTTCCTGGAAGCACAGAGGGGCTTCTGTGGCTCTCAGAGGACCATCATTCAACAACAGTCCGTCTAGAGTGGTGTGTTGGAGTTTTGCTCTGAGGTAGAGCACTGAGCAGTCTGCAGGTTTTTCTCCCCCAGTTTCACTCCTAATTCTTATGATATGTATTCAAGTATTATAAAAAGTATACATACAGGAAAGTATACATTCGTAGGTGTCATGTTGATCAACATATATGAAGTGAATGTACCTGTAATGTCTCTCTCCCTACTTTACCAAATAACTGGAGTATAGCTGAATGATTCACATGTATATGTGCTGCTGCTGCTGCTGCTAAGTCGCTTCAGTCATGTCCGACTCTGTGCAACCCCGTAGATGGCAGACTACCAGGCTCCCCCATCCCTGGGATTCTCCAGGCAAGAACACTGGAGTGGGTTGCCATTTCCTTCTCCAATGCATGAGAGTGAAAAGTGAAAGTGAAAGGTGCTCAGTCGTGCCCGACCCTTAGCGACCCCATGGACTGCAGCCTGTCGGGCTCCTATGACCATGGGAGTTTCCAGGCAAGAGTCCTGGAGTGGGGTGCCATTGCCTTCTCCAACATGTATATGTATCTATCTATAAATAGATACGTAGATACTCTTTTCCATTATGGTTTATCACAGGATATTGAATATAGTTCCCGATGCTACCTTGTAGTACCTTGTTGTTCATCCATTCTATATGCAAGAGTTTGGATCTGCTAATCCCCAACTCCCAGTCCTTCCCTCCCCCACCCACTCCCCTTTGCAACCACAAGTCTGTTCTCTAATTGTGCTAGTCTATTCTGCTTCTTAGATAAGTTCACTTGTGTCATGTTTTAGATTCCACATGTGAGAGATATATAGCACCTGTCTTTCTCTGTCTGACTTACTACACTCAGTATGGCAACCTCTAGGTCCATCCATGTTGCTGCAAACAACATTATTTCAATCTTTTTTATGGCTGCATAATATTCCATTGTATATATGTACCACATCTTCTTTGACCATTTATCTGTTGATGGACATTTACATTATTTTCACATTATTGTTTTGTTTGGATATATGCCCAGGTATGCAAATGCAGGATAATATGGCAACCCCATTTTTAGTTTTTTGAGGAACCTCCATACTGTTCACCATAGTGGCTGCTGCACCTATTTACATTGCCTCCAACAATATTATTAGTTTCCTCCAATGTATCCCTCCAAGGAATTCCCTCCAATTCCCTTTTCTCCACAACCTCTCCTTGCAAAAACCACTTTTCTCTCCATTCATCTGCAGCTTTGACAGAGTTGACACATAAGAGCTTTTCCACAGTAGTCAACTTGGTTGAGTTCTCCAATGATGCATTCTCCTAGTTTACTTCCAGACTACACTCTTCTGGTTTCTGTACCCCAAAACTAAATGTATCTCATTATCCTTCTCAATTAAGCACCCTCAATTGCTTTCTCTTTCTATTCTCCCTCTGGATAAACTGAACCATTTTCTTTCCATATTTAGTGTCTGATGTTGGTGTCCTATTTCCCTTCTCTTATGTGTATCCACCATGTCCGATGTCTAGACAACCCAAAATAACATACTCCAAAGGTAACTCCCTTCCCCAACCTATTCTCTGCCAGGCATCTCCAATTTAGTTCTCAGGAAATAAAAGCCCACTCACTCAGCTATTTAAGCCCTGAAACACAGAAATAATCTTTCAAGCTTCTCCTTCTGTCAATCAAATCTTCAACAAGCCCAATCATGTCAGGCTCTTAAGAGTATCTCACTGGTTGTTATTTAAATCCATCCGCCACCATATTTTCCAAACATACTGCCATTTCTTGGTGACTTGCTACAATAGTCATCTTTCTGGGATCTTGATTCCCTCCCCTGTCTTTCTCAAATCTACTCTTCTCTTAGAAAATGTAGTAACAGAAATTGCTTTAAGCCATACAGTTGACCCTTGAGCAAAAGAGGGCTTAATTTCATCCATGAAACTAAGCCTTCATCCACACTGTTACCTTTCTGTTAAAGATTCATCCACGACTCTTTTCAAGGTCAGTTCCCACTTATTCTTCAGATACTGGCTTCAATGCCACATTATCAGGAAGCTCTTAGTAAACTGTGCAGGTGCTTCTACTTAAATCTTTCAAGGGATATCACTCTACTAAAATCTAGTCTTTGTTGAGGCCAGTCTTTGTCCCTGTGTTCTTTGACTCTGGCTGAAGTCCAGAAGGTCAACCAGCCCACTCCTCCTTAAACGCTGGGCTCTTGCCATATTCCCTTATTGTGGGAGCATCTTCCTTCTCAGTTCAAAGACTACATCCATGCTGTTACAGTTCTGTTAAACAGCTCTATTAAAGAAGGATAAGTTCCCTCTTGTCCTTCAGATATTGGCTTAAATGCCATAGTATCAGGAAGTTTTATTTTGGAAAAAAAAAAAAAAACTCATTCTCTTTTGGAAACCCTCTTTTTGGGTGAAGTGTATGTTTCACAGGTTATAATTAAAATGTGCACTTTCTTGGTTTTATTATTTTTATCTTCTGTCAGCTGCCCCCCAAGAGTGTAAACTTCATAAGGTCAGAGGCTAAGCTTGTTAAATCTACTAACTATCCTAGTCTGTTAAATCTATCTAACACTGTGTGGGGGGATACAGTATCTAACACATGCTAGATAAACATTATATAACTATTTAATGAATGTAGACAAGTTCTATAATTGTAATTTTAGAAATGTGATGGCTAAAATTAAGGGAAACTAAAAAAAAAACCTATATGCCAACAATATTCTCTGTATTTATTTAATTTTTATAATGTTTTGTGGATGAGGCCTGATTAATCCCCTCTGAAGCTGTGGGCCTTTTATTGGTACTTTCTTGAATAAATCAGGCAGAGCTCTCATCACTGCACATAGGTTTTTCTCAATTTATATGATCTGAGATGGGCTATTTCCATTTTACTTTCCAAGGACTTGTGTTGGTTATTCAAGTCCATCCACAGTGAGTCAAACGTGAAACACTGATATTGATGTTACTGAACTCAAGCTTTTGAACATGACTGGCGCTGTGTCCCACTCTGGGAAACCACCTGGACCACATTTACCAAGGCTTCTGTGACAAATGATCACAAACAGAGACAAAAAAAGAGAAAATCACCCTCTCATGGTCTGAATGCTAGACGTCCATGGTCAAAATGTTCCCAAGGCCATGTTTCCTCTGAAGGCTTCTAAGGAAGGATCCTTCCTTGCTTCTGTCACCTACCAATGGNGGAAACCACCTGGACCACATTTACCAAGGCTTCTGTGACAAATGATCACAAACAGAGACAAAAAAAGAGAAAATCACCCTCTCATGGTCTGAATGCTAGACGTCCATGGTCAAAATGTTCCCAAGGCCATGTTTCCTCTGAAGGCTTCTAAGGAAGGATCCTTCCTTGCTTCTGTCACCTACCAATGGTTCAATGAGTTTCTTGGTTTGTGGTAGCACCACTATGATTCTGGGCTATATTTTCTATGCTTGTCTTATCCTTATGTTCTCCATATCTCTTCCTTACTGTATTGCTTGTTGGACTTAGAGTCACTTTATTCAAGTGTGATTCAACTTGATTACTTGATTATCTGCAAAGACACTATTTCCAAAAAGGCCATAGTCACAGGTCCAGGAGATGAGGGCTTCAGCACATCTATTTAGAGGGAAACAGTTTAAAAAGTTGGCTTAAAACTCAACATTCAGAAAACTAAGATCATTGCATCTGGTCCCATCACTTCATGGCAAATAGATGGGGAAACAGTGGCAGAATTTATTTTGGGGTCTCCAAAATCACTACAGATGGTGATTGAAGACATGAACTTAAAAGAAGCTTACTCTTTGGAAGGAAAGTTATGACCAACCTAGATAGCATATTCAAAAGCAGAGACATTTCTTTGCCAACAAACGTCCATCTAGTCAAGTCTATGGTTTTTCCAGTGGTCATGTATAGATGTGAAAGTTGGACTGTGAAGAAAGCTGAGCACTGAAGAATTGATGCTTTTGAACTGTGGTGCTGGAGAAGACTCTTGAGAATTCCTTGGACTGCAAGGAGATACAACCAGTCCATTCTAAAGGAGGTCAGTCTTAGGTGTTCTTTGGAAGGACTGATCCTAAAGCTGAACCTGTACCTCATGTAAAGAGTTGACTCATTGAAAAAGACTCTGATGCTGGGAGGGATTGGAGGCAAGAGGAGAAGGGGACAACAGAGAATGAGATGGCTGGATGGCATCACCAACTCTGTGGACATGATTTTGGGTGAGGAGTTGGTGATGGACAGGGAGGCCTGGCGTGCTGCAATTCATGGAGTCATAAGAAGTCGGACACAACCGAGTGACTGAAATGAACTGAACTGAATTGAATTTAACTGGCAGCAGATTGTCCAAAAAAGAAAGGATCATGGAATGCAGATAATGCTCTAACATGGAAGACTCTTATCAAAGGGAATTTCTTCAACCTTTGAGATCCAACCTGCTTTATCTCAAATCCAGCAGAACTCACAGTTCACAGGCAAGCCCAGTAATGATATTTATTACTAACATCCTCAGCCCCCAGTTCAAAGGCAACTTGTATACAATTTTTTTTGGGGGGGGGTGCTGATGAGATAAGCAAAAGATTGAGGTAGAACTTGTCCTCACTTCTCCAGTTGCTATTTTTGGGGCAGTTCTCTGGATGTCACTATTCTTTTCCTATGGGAAAGGAAACAAATGTAGGGGAAAGTGTACAGATTAAGGCAAGTTTAACATGACACTCCAAAATCAAAGCACTAAGAGGCCTTAGAGTCTCTCAGGGTATCAACAATAGAAAGATAACCAAGCTTTACTTATATTAAGTAAATTAAATGACTCAAGACACAAAACAACTGTTTGCAGGATAAGGATATCCCATAAGGAGAGAGAGTCACTGTAAGGCAGGACACTTAGCTAAATATCCAGAGGATTCCAAACTCATTTTTCTAACAGATGGTGAAGACAGCTGCAGGGAAGTGATCACCATTCTTGACGAATATAAGGTCCTAGAATTGGTGCCTAACTGTCAAATTGCAGTTGAAAGTAGAACAGGCCTCAGCAAAATAAGGTGAGAGCATATTAAAGTATTTAAAATGTCAAGAAGGAGCTGCCAACATTACATTTGAACGAGAAGAAGAGAAATCACTTCTTAATTATGCACATATATTTCAGCCAAAAAATGAAAGCAGCTGAGCAGGCACACAAAAATTAAAGAATCCATTCTTTATAAAATTAAAAAAAAAAAAAAAAGTTCCAAGTAAAAGCAGAAGAGTTTCAGTAAGTCCTTTTCAATTTAGGAGTACATAAAAAGACATAAATTATGTAAAAGCAAAGATGAAAGAGTAAACTATCCTAAGAAAATTTAAAGGGAGATTATATTGATAAGATATATTTTCATGACCTAGATAATCACAGTGGTGTGATCACTCGCCTAGAGTCAGACATCCTGGAATGTGAAGTCAATTGGGCCTTCGGAAGCATTACTACGAGCAAAGCTAGTGGAGGTGATGGAATTCCAGTTAAGCTATTTCAGATTCTAAAAGATGATGCTATGAGAGTGCTGGCCTCAATATGACAGCAAATCTGGAAAACTCAGCAGTGACCACAGGACTGGAAAAGGTCAGTTTTCATTCCAATCCCAAAGAAAGGCAATGCCAAAGAATGTTCAAATTACTGAACAATTGTACTCATCTCACAGGCTAGCATATTAATGCTCAAAATTCTCCAAGCCAGGCTTCAACAGTATGTGAACCGTGAACTGGCAGATGTTCAAGCTGGATTTAGAAAGGTCAGAGGAACCAGAGAATAAATTGCCAAAATCCACTGGATCATCGAAAAAAGCAAGAGAGTTCTAGAAAAACATCTATTTCTGCTTTCTTGACTATGCCAAAGCCTTTGACTGTGTGGATCACAACAAACTGTTGAAAATTCTGACAGAGATGGGAATACCAGACCACCTGACCTGCCTCCTGAGAAAACTGTATGCAAGTCAAGAAGCAAAAGTTAGAACCAGACATGGAACAATGGACTGGTTCAAAATTGGGAAAGGAGTAAGTCAAGGCTGTATATTGTCACCCCGCTTATTTAACATATAGAGAACATCATGTGAAATGCTGGGCTCACTGAAGCACAAGCTGAAATAAAGATTGCTGGGAGAAATATCAATAACCTCAGATGACACCATCCTGATGGCAGAAAGTGAAAAGGAACTAAAGAGCCTCTTGATGAAAGTGAAAGAGAATAGTGAAAATTTTGACTTAAAATTCAACATTCAGAAAACTAAGATCATGGCATCCGTTCCCATCACTTCATAGCAAGTAGATGGGGAAACAATGGAAATGGTGAGAGACTATTTTGGGGGGGGCTCCAAAATCACTGCAGATGGTGACTGAAGCCATGAAATTAAAAGACACTTGCTCCTTGGAAGAAAAGTTATGACAAACCTAGATAGCATATTAAAAAGCAGAGACATTACTTTGCTAAAAAAGGTCTGTCTAGTCAAGGCTATGGTTTTTCCAGTAGCCATGTAGAGATGTAAGAGTTGGATTATAAAGAAAGCTGATCACTGAAGAATTGATGCTTTTGAACTGTGGTGTTGGAGAAGACTCTTGAGAGTCCCTTGGACTGCAAGGAGATCCAACCGGGCCATACTATAGGAAATCAGTCCTCAATATTCATTGAGAGGACTGATGTTGAAGCTGAAATTCCAATACTTTGGCCACTGATGAGAAGAGCTGACTCATTTGAAAAGACCCTGATGCTGGGAAAGACTGAAGATGGGAGGAGCAGGCGATGATAGAGGATGAGATGCCTGGATGGCATCACTGACTCGNACTATAGGAAATCAGTCCTCAATATTCATTGAGAGGACTGATGTTGAAGCTGAAATTCCAATACTTTGGCCACTGATGAGAAGAGCTGACTCATTTGAAAAGACCCTGATGCTGGGAAAGACTGAAGATGGGAGGAGCAGGCGATGATAGAGGATGAGATGCCTGGATGGCATCACTGACTCGGTGGACATGAGTTTGACTAGGCTCCAGAAGTTGGTGATGGGCAGAGAAGCGTATTGCAAAGAGTCGGACAAAACTGAGAGACTGAACTGAACTGAATCCGATAAGAAAATAATTTGAGGGCCAAGCAAACATGAGTAGAAATAACTTAGAAACATTAAGAAACAAACTAGATAAAATCTGAAACTAAAATGCCTTTCAAGATTTGAGTTGCTTTCATTGAATAACAAAAATGAACAGGTACGTAATGTTTTAAATAGAGTATAAGGTCAATTCAACTTAAATTTAAGTTTTTAAATGATAAAATATATTAATGAAACATACTCTGCTTTTTAGTTTTTAAATTAATTTTTGTGGTATAGTTGACTTTCAATGCTGTGTGAGGCACATACTGGATGATTGAGATTGACATATATACTCCACTTTATGTAGAATAGATAACTAGTAAGAACCTACTAAATAGCAAAAGAAACTGTACTCAGTATACTGCAGTGACCTATATGAGAATAGAATCTGAAAAAGAGGGGATATATATACATATATATATAATGTCAGTTACATAACTAGCAATATTCCTTCTAAAGCATAATACAATTTTTTTCAGCTAAAACAAAAGAATAATTCAATTTAAAATTTAAAATATATCCATCTATTCCCTGATCAACCAATTCAATATTTAATATTATGTGCTGTCCAATAGTCTTTGGCAACCTGGATGAGAGAGAAGTTTGGGGAAGGATGAGTATGTCTGTGTATTTTTGAGTGGCTTGAGTGTACACCTGAAACTATCACAATGTTGTTAATTGGCTATACTCCAATATAAAATAAAAAGTTAAAAAGTAGTATAAATTGTTGTCTTCACCTCTCTAGTCTCAAGGAAAGGTAAGTGTCCTGTCCAAGAATACTGTGCCTTCATGCATCACTCCACCCATGTCTTCTCCGGCTCCTGAAAGCGTAAAGAGGGTCACCTCCTACCTGTTCTTTAGTCTGATTTGGGAAGCCGTCCATCATTCCATTCCCGTGTCTTTCACCCACCCGGTTTCCCCCAACCCCATTCCCAAGGATCCTATCCTCCAGTCAAACCAATCTCTTTAAAGATTCTTCAGTGTACAGTTTCTTTACTCACACCACCTTCAGAATAAGTTTGAGTGTCCAGTCTCAGTGGCTTAATGGAAACAACGTCGAGTAGAAACAGCAAATCCTTAGTCCGGTTTCTTTCTCTGCCATTTACTTCCCTGTGTGTCAGTAAAGTTATATATCAAATCACATAAACTCATTCATCTTTAAAACACAGCTATCAGTACCACTGTTAGAGGACTGAAACTAAAGCACTGAGCAGAAAAGTTTGCGTATAATAGATGTTCAGCAAACATGAGTTTTAACTCTATTTAGTCAAGATCATTGACATTCTTAAAGTTAATATGCTGAGTGTGTGTTTTCTAAAACTTACAGAAAATTTTGAATTTTAATCTTGCCTGATTAATGGCATTACTGTTTACACAAAAATCCATACACATACTTATATCAGGCTGACTTTTCTGGTAGTGTCTTTGTCTGATTTGATATCAGGGTGATCACCTTTAGGAGACGTTTTATGTCGTCAATCATTCGGAAGTGTTTGAGATGGCAGGTATGATTTCTTCTTTGTATACTTGTTAGAATTTGCCTGTGGAGCCATCTGATCCTGAACTTTGTTTGTAGAGAGGTGTTCTTTTCTTCTTTTACAGGTTCCATTTCACTTTTACGGATCAGTCTGTTCAAATTATATATTTCATCTTGATTCAGGTTTGGTGGACTCTGCGTTTCTAGAAACTTGTTCATTTTTTCTAGGTTGTGGAATTTGTTGGCATACCCATACTTATATCCTCTTTATTTCAACATTCAAGATATAATGGTTTGAGAGTAAGAATAATGACTTTGAATAAATGAGATTTTTGAGGCCATATTTGTTAATAGTGGAATACCTCTTTCGTGATAAATGTTCCATAAATGTTTGCTAAATAAATTAATAGCAAACAATTATATACATTTTTAGTCTTCCTAGCTGGTGCTAGTGGTCAAGAACCTGACTGCTAATGCAAGGGACATAAGAGATGTGTTTTCAATCCCTGGGTTAGGAAGATAACCTGGAGGAAGCTATGGCAACTCACTCCAGTATTCTTACCTGGAGAATCCCATGGACAGAGGAGCCTAACAAGATACAGTCCATCATTTTAGTTCAGTTCAGTTCCTCAGTCGTGTCGGACCCTTTGCGACCCATGAATCGCAGCACGCCAGGCCTCCCTGTCCATCACCAACTCCCGGAGTTCACTCAGACTCACGCCCATCGTCGAGTCACTGATGCCATCCAGCCATCTCATCCTCGGTCGTCCCCTTCTCCTGCTGCCCCCAATCCCTCCCAGCATCAGAGTCTTTTCCAATGAGTCAACTCTTCGCATGAGGTGGCCAAAGTACTGAAGCTTCAGCTTTAGCATCATTCCTTCCAAACAAACCCCAGAGCCGATCTCCTTCAGAATGGACTGGTTGGATCTCCTTGCAGTCCAAGGGACTCTCAAGAGTCTTCTCCAACACCACAATTCAAAAGCATCAATTCTTTGGCGTTAGCCTTCTTCACAGTCCAACTCTCACATCCATACATGACTACTGGAAAAACCATAGCCTTGACTAGATGGACTTTAGTTGGCAAAGTAATATCTCCGCTTTTGAATATGCTATCTAGGTTGGTCATAACTTTTCTTCCAAGGAGTAAGCGTCTTTTGATTTCATGGGTGCAGTCACCCTCTGCAGTGATTTTGGAGCCCAGAAAAATAAAGTCTGACACTGTTTCCAC
>SJYA01006661.1:0-20535 GCA_006410615.1 Neotragus moschatus
AAATACAGCTTATGAAAATTTATGTTATATATTTACCTGATTTTCTGCATATTTTTATTACAAAAACCCAGAAACCATCCTAGAATACGTCTTCTACGAACTGGGTGAGTTCACAATTGGATCTGACATACCCCAGAGCTGTGGGAAGGAGTAAAGAAACACCCTAAGCCCCCAGGCTTGGAAAAGCCCCCAGGATGAATTGTTAAGTGAAGAGCAGACAGACACATTATATAGCAGACACTGTGCCCACCACTTGTGTAAAAAGGGGAAGAGAGAAAACCTTAGGTTTTTCTCTGTGTTCCTATGAATTTAAATATTGTAGACAAAAGTGGAACCAGGAAGCATTTTCCTTTTCTGCCTGGCTTATTTCACTTTGCATAATGTTCTCAAGGCTCATCCATGGTGTTGCATATTGCAGACTTTCCTTCTCTCTTAAAATCAATTAATATGTCATTGCACGTATTGGTCCCATTTTCTTTATCCACTCATCCATCAGGGGACAGTTAGGCTCTTTTCACATCTTGGCTCTTGTGACTAGCATCTCCCTGGGGTCCTGATTTCAACTCATTTGGGAAAATATCCAGAAGTAGGACTGATGAATCATATGATAGTCCTGTTGGTAGCTTTTGGGGGAAGTCTCCATGTTGTTTTCCATAGTGGCTGCACCATTTTGCATTCCCACCAACAGGATTTAAGTATTCCAATTTCTTCACGTCACCATCAGCATGCGTTGTCTTTTATCTATTTATTTTTTGATGATAACCTTCCTGACACCTGTGAAGAGATGGGGACAGGAGAGGAGGAAATGGAGAGTTGCTAATCAGTGGTAGGAAATTTTAATTATGCAAGGTGAGTAAGTTCTAGAGATCTACATTTAAAATCTATTAAGAGGATAGATTTTAAATTAAATGTTCTGATGATAATAAAATAATATCATTTTATTTGTTTCTACTTGTCCAAAAAGGAGTAGAAAGATACATAAGAAAATAATAAATATGAGTTACCTATGGGGTGCTGCTGCTAAGTCGCTTCAGTCGTGTCCGACTCTGTGCGACCTCATAGACGGCAGTCCACCAGGCTCCCCTGTCCCTGTCCCTGTCCCTGTCCCTGTCCCTGTCCCTGGCAAGAACACTGGAGTGAGTTGCCATTTCCTTCTCCAGTGCATGAAAGGAAAACGTGAAAGTGAAGTCGCTTAGTCGTGTCTAACTCTTGGCTACACCATGGACTGCAGCCCACCAGGCTCCTCCGTCCGTGGGATTTTCCAGGCAAGAGGACTGGAGTGGGGTGCCATCACCCTCTCCGACCTATGGGGTAGAAAGG
The DNA here is from genome assembly GCA_006410615.1 of Neotragus moschatus. Taxonomy (NCBI): domain Eukaryota; kingdom Metazoa; phylum Chordata; class Mammalia; order Artiodactyla; family Bovidae; genus Neotragus; species Neotragus moschatus. Next base: position 1,321 of record SJYA01006661.1, read on the forward strand.
CTGAATAATACAGAGCTATGAGTGTGAGTGAGGCTGTACTGCGACATTTTACGCACTTTTACAAAATTTCAAGCCACATCAACTGTGTCTATAATATCGTATTTAAAGAATCAAAAATGCAAAGTAATTGGCAAGTTTTATCTCACTCATAGAGATTGTCTCATCATTTCTGGATGATAACTTGTAGCCCGGTTTTTCTCTAGACTGTACATCCATTCAACAGAAGGAAGTTATGCTGTAGGAGATTCTTCAAAAAAGATACAATAGGGCTTCCCTGGTGGCTCAGTGGTAGATAATCCGCCTGCCAATGCAGGAGACATGGGTTTACCCCTGATCCGGGAAGATCCCACGTGCCGAGGGGCAGCTAAGCCCAGAGGTCACAGCGGCTGAAGCCCACGTGCCCCAAAGCCCATGCTCCTCAACGAGGGAAGTCACCGCCTTGAGAAACCTGTGCAGCAGCAAAGACCCAGCGCAGCCAAAAATTTAAAAACATGTGTATATGAAAAAGATATCAACTAAACCCAGAGGTTTAGGAGAGCAGTGTCAAGCCAAGCGATGTAACAGTCTACCCTCAGTCTTGGATCTGAAGACTGAGCGCCTTCCAAACTCCCAGCCACTTCTTTTCCTCGCTCTTTGACACTTGCTTGTCAGGAGGCCTTCACCCCAAATCCAGCAGTCCTGAGGCAGAATGTGGAGATCTCTCACCAACTACAGGACAGTTTTAACATACACACAAAGAAAAGGATGAGTCCACTGGAAATTCAGAATCCCTGGGAAATTTTGGAGGTGGGTGGATAATCGCTAACCAGCTTTGACAGAGAGCCAGCACACCTGGGAGACGCACCCAACCACCTTTCCCGGGTCCCCTTGTGTCTGAGGGCTGTTGGCACCTGCGTGTATCCCTGCCTGTGTGTGTGTGTGAGAGAGTGTTTAAGTAACAGTGCTGGATGACGCTGGAGAATACCTGGAGTGAGACCTTCTCTTTGATGGAGTTTTGACACAAGAGAGGCAATGCAGACCCTCACAGTGAGGTGCTTCTCAAATACGACTTCCCTCTTAACTAGCACGCCAGAAAGAGAACTTCTGAGTGTTCAGCACAGGGGGATTTCCAGCTCTCCACTGGACCTTCCTGCCCTGCGCCATGCCCAAGCTTGCAGGAGGAGAAGGCAAGTGTCCCGAGGCTCCCACCCACACGCTTGTTCCCAAAATACCACCTGCATGCCCAGTGGGCCAGCCCTTCCGCCTGCAGGGTTTGGATTCTCTCCTCAAAATAAAAGACACCCAACTCTTCATGGAATTTTTACTCATCTCATTCCTAAGTAGATGATTCATCAGTATAGAATTAAGTAAACATAGAGGCAAAAAACTGTTGCAAATATAGTGTCATTTCAGTAAGCTGGTACTCGAACCATTTTGGAACGGCAACTGTTACACTCCCTTTCTCACTCCCTTTCGAACCAGTGGCAGGCAGCCATTCGCTTCAGAAGTGTCTGGATGGCATCATTGACTCGATGGACGCAACTCTGAGTGAACTCCGGGAGATGGTGATGGACAGGGAGGCCTGGCGTGCTGCGATTCATGGAGTAGCAAAGAGTCGGACACGACTAAGTGACTGAACTGAACTGAACTGAACTGAACTGGAGCAGTAGCTTGTTTGTCCACAGAGGGTTCTGGGGCACGGGTGACTTTCCCCTCTTACCACTGAGCTGGATTTCAATCCACCTGTGAGAAGAAAATGATTCTGCTCAGCAGACATCTCAGCTGATGGCTCAATGGGTAAAGAATCTGCCCGCAATGCAAGAGACACAGGATGTGAGTCCAATCCCTGGGTCAGGAAGATCCCCTGGAGGAGGAAAATGGCAACATACTCCAGTATTCTTGCCTGAAAAATTCCGTGGACGGAGGAGCCTGGCAGGCTAAAGTCAATAGGGTCGCAAAGAGTCGGACAGGACTTGGCATGTTAAGCACAAGCACATCCCAGTTGAAAACCTAAAGCAGTGATGTGACCTCCTGGCCTCTGAAAATCTCATTCATGCCCTCTCTGAGATCCTGTTTCCTCTTCTTTAAGTTTGTTCTTATCTAAATTTGTGAGGTTTAGATGGTTCTTTTATGGCATGGCACATGAAAACAATTTATACTTAATTATTTAACTCCTGTAAAGTATGTATTATGCCATACGGTAATTACTCAATAAAGATAATAACAACAGTAACCAGCCCTGAAGAATTTTCAAACGATGGGGACCTTTATTGAATTTAGTTCAAATTTATCTTTTCACAGAAGAAGAAACTGCCATCCAAAGAGACAGTGGGACTTGCCCAGGTCACTCGCCTACTTATTGGCAAATCGGTGGTGTCTACATTACAGACTTCTGTTGCCCGGTCCAGAGCGCCTTGTGCCTGATTTCAGGCTTTTCAAAGAAGTCTATGTATCTGCCCAGAAACTTAAGAAGAAAAAATTTCTGTTCAATCTCTTAGTAATGTCGTTTCCTTTGGGATCTTATGTTTTATTAATTTTATTCTAATAAGCGATCTTTCTTTTATGAGCACTTACTAACAAAATTTAAGCGTATGTTGGTATTGCATCACCCTGTGGGTGTTTAGAAATGTTTCACGAACAGAAAACACAAACCAAGAAGAAAGATGCAAATGTACAATAGTGCTGAAATCCTCGGCCAAGGAGGCTAAGGACTGTCCCGTTTTGTTTTACTTTTGTTTTACCCTGTCTCTTCCGCTCTATTCTGTACCTTCCAATAACTGGCTTCTGGCACTTTAAAAATCGAGTCATATAACCCCCTAGGTAAAGTTCCTGGAAAGAAGTAAAAGCTAGAGGAAAGATCTGCCCCATTGCTAGCTGAGTCCAGGTCGTCCTCTGCTTGGATTTTAACTGGGCATGTGGTAGGCATTAAGAGCGTGTTGCCATGCACTCCTTGGGTTAGCATGCTGTAAAGCAGAGCAGACCCCGTCATGCGACTCCTCAGATGTGTCCACTTGAGGTGGCATTACGCACAGAAGATGGAGCTGACAATGATTTTTACCACGTTTATTTTAGAGATATTAAAAGACACACATAGGAAGTCGATCTGCTTTTATTTTTGAAAAAGGAAAGTGATTTTCAAATAACTGGCTGGTTTGCATTGCATGACAGAAACCAACACAACACGATAAAGCAATTTTCCTCCAATTAAAAACTAAGCTTGAAAAAAAGTCACCTTATTAAAATTTTTTTTTTGTTTTTGAATTTGAGTCCCAAATATATCAAAGTGGGGGGGAATGGATTCACCCGGCGGATCAGAATGTCTCTGCTCAGGGGCATCGTCCCATAGTCCACTGAGGTGGATAACCCAGCGTTCCTTGTCAGAGTAGCCCTCATACCTTCGTCCCTTTTGATCAAAGACATAGGTTTGCCTGCGAAGATGAAAGAGTACAGTTTCTTTCTTTTATAAAGGCTTAGCCCCTTCCCGTGCCACCAGACCGTTGAGGAGCTGACTTTTCTCCTGGGTCTGTGTCTCTGTGTGACTGTGAAGGGAAGCAGTGGGGAAAATGGTGGGCTGCAGAGCGGGAAGAGGGTGGGCTCTCATCTGCGGGAGCCAGGATGCTCGGGCTCCAGGATCCACCCTGTTCTTAGCTAGTTGGATTATGTTTTCTGGACAGTATAACTCTCAGCATATACTTACTGCATGTGTGCGTGTGTGCGCACGTTCAGTTGCTGAGTCATGTCTGACTCTTTGTGACCCCCTGGACTGTTGCCTGCTGGGCTCCGCTATCCATGGGCTTCTCCAGGCAAGAATACTGGAGTGGGTTGCCGTGCCCTCCTCCAGGGGATCTTCCAGACCCGGGGATCGAACCCACATCGCCTGCATTGGAAGGTGGATTCTTTACTACTGAGCCACCAGGGAAGCCCCAACTATACTCAAACAGGGTATTAAAATTGGACTTCACAATCGGACTTTTTCTAAAATTAAGGATTTGACTGATAAAGAGTTTAGAGACCACTACACTCTGATTTTTAAGATTTCTCCCAACTCTGAGATTCTTTGGTTCTATTTATTGCAATGGTAATTAATCTTAACACTCGCTATACACATAAATGTTTTTATTTAGACATGTAATCTGAAATGTATGTTATAGGCTATTGTGATGACTTTTAATCTCTTCAGAGATGAATTACAGGCATACCTTGTAGTAACTGGGCTTCCCAGGTGGCAGTAGTGAGAAAGAACCCACCGGCCGGTTCAGGACTCAGTTTCAGTGCCAGGGCCGGGAAGAGTCCCTGGCAGAGGGCACTGCCAACCACTCTAGAACTCTTGGAGAACTGCCTGCACAGAGGAGCCTGGTGGGCTACAGTCTGCAGGGTTGCAAAGAGTAGAGCCCAACGCCCCACACATACACTTGCAGATACTACGTTTTTGCAGACGATTGCAATGAAGTAAATATCAAAATACAGCAAGTCACACACGTATCTTGGTTTCCCAGTGCAGGTAAGGGTGATGTGTACACTATTCCATAGTCTCTTAGGTGTACGAAGCATTATGTCTTAAAAAAAAAAAAAAAAAAAAGACTGTACCTTAATTTTAAAATATTTATTTGATAAAAAGTACTAGTCATCATCAGAGCCTTCAGCAAGTGGTAGCGGTAACGTCAAAGATAACTCATTGCAGGTCTCCGTGACAAATGTGATAATAAAGGAAAAGTCTGAAATGTTCTGAGAATTGTGAAATGTGACACAGATACAAAAAGTGAGCAAATGCTGCTGGGAAAACGGCAGGAAGAAATTCGCCTGCTGCCAGGTTGCCACTAGCCTTCAGTTTGTAACAAACAAACCAAAAAACTCTCTGCAAGGTGCAGTAATGTGAAGCACACACAAAAAATGAAGTCTTCCGGTGTAGCATCTTCTCATTGTAACTTAAAAAAAATTGTTTATTTTTGGATGTTCTGGGTCTCTGTTGCTATGGGGCTTTTCTCTAGTTTTGGCAAGCAGGGTTACCCTCTAGGTGCAGAGCGCAGGCGTGTGGTTCTGTGGTCTCTCTTGTTGTGGAGCACGGACTCTAGGGTGCAGGCTTAGTTCCCCCTTGGCACGTGGAGTCTTTCCTGGATCGGGGGTGAAACCTGTGTCCCTGCGTTGGCAGGTGGGTTTCTAACCACTGGACCATCAGAGAAGCCCTCCTTTTAACTTTCACATCTGCAATTCATAGGCGGGGCTGACAAAACAGAGGAAATGTAAGGTGATTGCCCAGGACCCCATGGCGAGTTCGATTAGTGCCAGCATTAGCATCTAACTTTTCTGACTTCTGGCTGAGTTTTGATTCCACTAATTTACCTGGATGTTCGTTTGCGATCTACTGAGTCCAATCTGTTGTTGCTTACAGTGGGAAGGATTTCGCTAATACTTGCAGAGTTTTGGGATGGGAAAGGTTGTGCAGGCCTTTCAGTCCAACTCTGCCATCCATGCAGAAAGCGAAGAAGTGGNTTGGCAGGTGGGTTTCTAACCACTGGACCATCAGAGAAGCCCTCCTTTTAACTTTCACATCTGCAATTCCTAGGCGGGGCTGACAAAACAGAGGAAATGTAAGGTGATTGCCCAGGACCCCATGGCGAGTTCGATTAGTGCCAGCATTAGCATCTAACTTTTCTGACTTCTGGCTGAGTTTTGATCCCACTAATTTACCTGGATGTTCGTTTGCGATCTACTGAGTCCAATCTGTTGTTGCTTACAGTGGGAAGGATTTCGCTAATACTTGCAGAGTTTTGGGATGGGAAAGGTTGTGCAGGCCTTTCAGTCCAACTCTGCCATCCATGCAGAAAGCGAAGAAGTGGCCCCTGACACAGGTCCCTTCTCTCCAAAGCCCATCACAAAGGCTTAGTGATGTGTTGATAGTAAGAGCCAAGTGATCCTGATAAGACTTGGTTTATAAATGGTGGATTTAGAAAGAGGGAAATTGAATAAAACCAGGCTGGTGGTGGTTTAGTCACTAAGTCGTGTCCAACTCTTGTGACCCCATGAAATGCAGCCCAACAGGCCCCTCTGTAGATGAGATTTTCCAGGCAAGACTACTAGAGTGGGTCACCATTTCCTCCTCCAGGGGATCTTCCTGACCCAGGGATTGGACCTGGATCTCCTGCATTGGCAGGCGGATTATTTACCAATTGAGCCACCAGGGAAGCCCAGACTACATGGGACCAAAATATCAGCTGCAAACCTCTCAAGGATTTATTGGTGAAGGGACTCGAGACTTTAGTAGCTTGGCTGATTGACCGAAGTCTTTGCATTTCCGTATGTCTTCCCTAGACCCGTCAGGATCATATTTATTCTCTTTCCACAGACCACAGCAGCAGAGTGGGGCACGCTGATGGAGTGGGTTGGAGAGTGCCAAAGACGCACTTCCTGGGCTCTTTCCCTGACTCTTCCTTCTTGTGCGCGTCCCCAGGGGAGTCTCTGGTGTGCTGGCGCAAACTGTCCCCTCTACTTGTCATGGTGTGTCTTCCGCCCTGCTTGCTTCACTCTCTGCAAAGTCCCTGCAGTGATGTCTCTTGTTACTTCACACCCTAGAATCTAGTGAACGTTGCCACCTCGTCTGACCCAAGATATGCCCTCTCGAGCTTTTCTAGCTCACATTTTGTGGACAAAGTTCTCTGCTTCAGCTACCCTAAATGTTTTGCAGTCTAAAATGGAGCATGGCCGTTTAGCCATCATTTAAGCTCTGTTCTGTGTTACAGCTACAATGCAGTGATGTTTTGGCCTCTCAGTATCTTCCAGAGATTTTAGAAAACTATTCTTTTTAATTTTTACTACCACTTTATTCCGTGTACCAGTTGTGAATCCATGGAGTCAAGACCAACTGTGAAATTGTCATTTCCCTTTGACATCTGGGCTTCCCAGATGCTGCTAGTGGTAAAGAATCTGCCTGCCAATGTAGGAGGCACGAAGAGACACAGGTTCAATCCCTGGGTCGGGAACATCCTCTGGAGAAGGAAATGGCAACCCACTCCAGTAGTCTTGGAAAATCCCTTGGACTCCAGTAGTCCTGGAAAATCCTTTGGACTGAGGAGCCTGCTGGACTACAGTCCACGGGGTCACAAAGAGCTGGACACAACTGAGCACACACATTTGACCCTAAAATTGACTTAACGCGCGTTTAATGGACCTCGACTCTTTCCTACAGAAGCGGCCAGAGTGCACAATGTCCCACTGTCCCTCGCTTCACAAGCTGAGGCTCCCCAGTGCATATAGAGTCTGCCCATGATTTTACAAGGTTTCCACTGTAAATTTCCACGTAACCCCATGAAGCATTTTGTCCCCATCTGTAATAACTCCCACGTTGTTTACAGAGGCAGGGTAATCTGCAGAGCCCCTCACATTTAGAGCTACTGCAAGAATGGCTACAGGAGTCGTTCACGGCTGAGGCTCCCCAAGGAAAGAACTTGAGATACCGCGCCTGCCCGGCTTCATCTTGGTGCCAGTGTACCCAGAGCCTGTGTCTTTGAAATATCCCCGCCCAAGTAGTTAAAATAAATTAAGAGGGTTGCCTATTCCAGGAATGGTACCTAAAATGATGATTTTTTTTTTCTTCTTCACCTCCAGCGATTATTTTTTCAAAAAGGTGCTTTTGAAAACCACCTTTTTGCTAACGAAATGCACAATCTGTCCAAAAACAAGCCTGTGGCTTAGCAGGTTGTTCTACTCGACTTTCCAGCTGAAAGTAAACAGGATGCTTTGCTTAATGTCCCCTATTTTTCTTCACTTACAATCATGCCATACTGTCTCCTCCCTCACTGCCCAAGGCAAATTCAGGTGGAGCCACATCCATGTGGTAATACCGAGGAAAAACCACCTCTCCTCCCTGAATTTGGAGTCTAGCACAGAAGTCCAAACAGAGAAAGAGTTAAAGAAGCATGCTTTATGGGCCTTTACCTGTGAAGTATTATAGAGCCAGAAGTGACAACAGATTCCAGGAAAGTGGTTAAGCAGAAAGCATAGGTTATAGAGAGGTTTCAGTGTAAAATATCCGAAGTCCAGATGAGGCTGAGTGCCGCTTGAACATTGGTGGTTAGTGTTCACAGAAAGAAAAACAGCATAGTCATGAGGTGGATTTCTGTGAATTATTACAGAAATTAAGTGACTTCTGGCTTGATTATGAACATCTTATTATGACTGATCCTCAGTCACTATATGCTCGTGGAAATGCTCATGGATAAGACACCAGTGCTTTGCTAAGGTGAAATGAATGGTCATTGTCCTTTTTTTTGAAAGTGTAACAAACGGAACAGAAGAGCCATGGGGTTGCAAAGAGTTGGACCTGACTTAGCGACTGAACAGCAGATGTATAATTCAATATACTTCCTTAGCCACGTGATATTTTTTATTGGTTATTAAGCTTCTCATGTATGGGGCTTTCCTGGTGGTTCAGTGGTAAGGAATCTGCCTGCCAGTGTAGGAGATGGGTTGGGAAGATCCCCTGGAGTAAGGAATGGCTACCCACTCCAGTAGTCTTACCTGGAGAATTCTATGGACCGAAAAGCCTGGCAGGCTACAGTCCATGGGGTCACAGAGTCGAACATGACTGAGCGACTAACACTTCACACTTTGAAGCTTTTCACATACACATAAAATTCACTGATAAGCATTTACAATGTACTGTTTCTTAAACAGTGTAGTGAGAGAACGGGTCGTCGCTGCATGGACTCTTTATACCCTAAAAATACTCTATAGGTATCATTTTGCCTACTCTGCCTAACATCTACTATCATTCCAGAGCACAGGGAACTCTGCTTGATGTTATGAGACAGGCTGGATGGGAGGGCAGTTTCGGGGAGAAGGGATACATGTAGACCTATGGCTGAGTCCCTTTGCTGTCCACATGAAACTGCCACAACGTTGGTAATCAGTTATACTCCAATGCAAAATGAAGTTTTTTTTCAAATCAATCATGAAACAAACCAGAATAATGATGTCAATGCCTGTCTCTGTTTCTCTGACTGTGATTTGTGGTGTTCTTTTATCCTGCTCTTCACTTAACTCATACCATGTGACTTCTTTTTTCCAGAGGCAAGGATTAAGCTGTCAGTGCAGATATCATTTTAGAGGTTCATGTCCTGGTGTGACCCCTGTTTGAATATGACCAATATGATAGCTTTCTATCTTAACTACTGCTAATTTCACCTCCGATGAAGGTCTAGAGATTTGTCTACAATATGAAACTTACTCCAAAAAAAAGTGTTTGTTTGTTTTTTTTTTGGTATGGAGCTGCTAACAAAAACCAAAAAGATTTTGTTTTAAATCCCTGTCTTAAGCTAAGCCTCTTGTTTGTCTGTTTGGAAAAAAAATATATATATATATAATGGAAATTAATAGAGAAGTTGTACAGATAGCTGTGCTGTGTTCAAATCCAGCTATACCCAAATGCCAAATGCAATTCTAAAGACACCGAACTTACATACAGGCCGTATTTCAGATGTCATTAAGAACATTAGTCATCAGAAATGATGGTTTCACATGTAAAGTTTTGTGTCTGGAAGATTCCTCTGCATTAAATAAGCTCTAGGTGAAAATTGAGTAAGCTAATAGTTTGAATCAATTCAAATGAAAAAAAAAATGCAAAGTACCTTGATTATTTCAACTGGATGAAGCTGTAGGGTTAGAAGTCAAGTCCATATCCTCACCTTTTTGCATAATGCTTCTATGTGGCCGGCTAAATCCAAAAAATGTATCTGGTTTCTCGTAATGCTTTAGGCATCAAGATCTGGGCAGATTAATTTTCATTCATGAAATGTTTCATTCAGGTGTTCAAGAATAGTGCAGGAAAAATATATGAAAACTTAATATGTATTTGTGTCGAGTCATTTTACCATCCATAACCAGGACTTACTGGAAAGTTAGAAAGATAAACTACAAAATTTCTTATGTTCTTTACAAAAATATGCTCTCCATATTTAGCAGCCCTGATCATGTAGTAAAATGAGTGTCTACTTTTCTGCTTCTTCTACCATAAACAGTTGGAAACCTCCACGTCACCTTTAGGTACATAGCAGTTTAACTTAAATATTACGCACATTTCAGTTTTAAGTAAAAGTTCAGTTACAGCTGTAAGTATAAGGAGAATTTTTTCTTGTGGTCTCTTAATTGCCACCTGCAATGACCTGTTTTCTCTTGTGGTATTTCATATCATTTCCAAGTCAAGTTACCTTCTTGTGATGTATATTTTCTGGCTGAACTTTCTTTCAACTAAGTGAGAAGTTTCACTCTTAATGTTATAATCCGTCATTGAATTCATGTCCCCAAGGAAGTGAAATTTAAAATATTTGTTGCTATTGTTATTTTTTACACCAGGGAAAAATCAAAACTCTCCGATTTGAGCAAAGGGGGAATTTACAATTAGTAGTAGTAATTAGTAGTAGTAGTATTTTTATTTTAAAAGGTATTATTTATTAGTATTAGCATTAACACATATTTATTGAGCCCTTATTGTGTGGACTGAAGGAGGCTGTCTACATGGTCATAAGAAAAACAGGAAATGCAAGGATCCCCTTAGAGACAGGAGACCTTGAATTTAAGCCATTAAAACATGACATTTGAATAACTGCCACAGAAAATGGCTCCATGCACACGCTTGGAGGCTGAGCCATCCATCACGCCTTGAGAGATCATTCCAACAGCTTTGTTGATTTCACCGGTGTTTGACTAGGTATTCGAGGTGCTGCTTTAGAGTGTCGGTGTGTGATGTAGTTGCATGTTTGTCTTTGAAAGTGTCCAGGAGATGTGTGCTTTCAGGACATTTTGCACAGAACTGCTGTCACGAGTCCTGGCACCTACTCTGGCCCATCTCATCCTCTGTCGTCCCCTTCTCCTCCTGCCCCCAACCCCTCCCAGCATCAGAGTCTTTCCCAATGAGTCAACTCTTCGCATGAGGTGGCCAGAGTACTGGAGTTTCAGCTTCAGCATCATTCCTTCCAAAGAAATCCCAGGGCTGATCTTCAGAATGGACTGGTTGGATCTCCTTGCAGTCCAAGGGACTCTCAAGAGTCTTCTCCAACACCACACTTCAAAAGCATCAATTCTTTGGTGCTCAGCTTTCTTCACAGTCCAACTTTCACATCCATACATGACCACTGTAAAAACCAGCTTAATTATTAAGAACTATTAAGTCAGAAGGAAAAATAATTGGCCATTCATTTAAAAGAGAATGAAATTGAAAGTGGTGGTCACTCAGTCGTGTCCAGTTCTCTGTAACCTCTTTGGACTGTAGCCCGCCAGGCTCCTCTCCATGGGATTCTCCAAGCAAGAATACTGGAGTGGGTTGCCATGCCCTCCGCCAGGGATCTTCCTCACTCAGGGATTGAACCGGGGTCTCTCACACTGCAGGCAGATACTTTATTGTCTGAGCCACCAGGGATGCCCTTAAAAGAGAATACCTTATTTAAAATGTAAGGTGATATAGGGCCACCTGAGAAAATACAGGAGCCGGAAATGTCACCCATCTGGATTTAAGGATGGCTTTCCCTAGAAGTTCACGCGTATCATCTTACTTCAGATACAAAACAACCTTTGGCTAAATAAGTCTTCATTTCTTCATGATCTCCTATTTAATTTTATTCTCTGAAAAACCACTGGGCATTATACCAATGACTAGACTTCAAAGTACTCAATCCAAAAATAGGAAAGAAGCTTTACCACAGTCTTTCTCTGAATGAAACTAGATTGAAATGTGAACCATCACTCTATCTGAGAGCCAGATGGGGAAGTGTCCCACGGTAACTCATCTGTTGCCTCCAACCCCCTGGCCGAGGGCTTTTCCCCTCTCAGCCTGAAGGTGCATCTGACTCACTCTGTCCGTCTGGGTACCGCAGCTGCCTTCCCGAATCATCCGCAGCGCTGGCCAGCCATCCTGCACACAGCACTGCTGCGGTGATGCCCACCCCACTCGATGCCCTATCCCCGTCTCAGGGCAGTGAGAGTTTTTAGGCTTTAGGTTCTGCTCTCCTCCTGACCGTGGTGCTGGGAATGGAATACCACGGGCTCCAGCGCCAGCCCAGCTCTGCGGGAAGCGTTGAATTCTCCGACACCGGCCTGCTGGCAGCCAAACCTGCGCAAAGCGGATCGTCTGCTTTGAAAGTTCCGGTGCGGGCCGGCCGGCAGTTTTTTGTCAGTCAGTCTAATCATTTAATCACTTCTTTGTATCTGAACCTGGGAGGGAAGAAAAAAAGTAGCAGCCAGGGAATTACAGAGGATGTGGTTATCGTGAGATAAAGCCCTGAGGAGGTGAGACACACCTGTGTGATTCTGTTTTCTGCCCCAGAGAGTGACTCAGGCAGGAGAAGGGCTGTTTCCTTCACCCCCATGGCATTTTCACGCCGCGTCCCTGTCCTGATAAGGCCGCTTGCCCTGCACCCTGACCGTGGTCCGCAAGGGGAAGGGGCGCGGAGCACAGGCAACCAACCATAGGCTGTTAGGGCTCTGCTTCCCCGGCAGGAGTTCATGGAGACAAACTGACTGCAGGAGCAGCATCGGCCAAGAGTGAGGGCCCTGTCGGGGTGCTTGGGGTTCACCCTGGCCGGCACCGCCACCGCGCTTGGGCAGGCCACCCTGGGCAACGCTGAGGGGACAGGGCCCTCGCTCAGTGGCTGGGTGGGTGCGTGTGAAATCACCGCGTAACAGGAAGGACAAGAGCGTCTTTATTTCCTTTGGGTCCAAACCTGTTTTGCCTACGAGCCTTTGGTCACGAACAGCTTTTCTGCCAGGTGAAATGGGGTGTTTACAGGCATGGAAAAAAAATGTAAAAAGAAGACGAAATGTTTTATTTCCCCTCTCCACACTAAACGCATTTCATTACAAGCCGACTTCTCAGGCTGTATGCCAGAAATCTCACATATGAAGGAAAACTAGTTAAAACAAAACCAATCCCACCCATTTTGATTTCAGTGTGGAAAAACTCTTTCCACGTGGGTCGTTTATTAGAAAAAAAAGACGTGCAGAGTCCCGCCAGGAACCTGCTGTGGACTGTGGGCCTGGGGAGTCTCACCCATTGCCCTCTTCCTAGAGAGAAGGCGACCCTGTCCAGAGGTGGTCTGTATGCACAGAGATGGGGGTCATCTATGGACGTGTGCTCACAGCTGGAATAGGCCTGCACAAAATCACAAACCGGCCACACAATAGCAGAGCATAGGGACGCGTGTAGCCTTTCACGAAGTGTGGCGTTCCACCATCATTTCTGAATCCTCTTGTGCCTGGAAACTCCCATGGACGGAGGATCCTGGTGGGCTGCAGTTCACGGAGTCGCTAAGAGTCAGACACGACTGAGTGACTTCCTTTTCACTTTAAACTTTCATGCACTGGAGAAGGAAATGGCAGCCCACTCCAGTGTTCTTGCCTGGAGAATCCCAGGGACGGAAGAGCCTGATGGGCTGCCGTCTATGGGGTCGCTCAGAGTCGGGCACGACTGAAGCGTCTTAGCAGCAGCAGCAGCAAGCCTGGTTTGGCTGGAGATGGAGGTTTGAAATGCAAATAAGTTCCAGGTAGACTTTTAAAAATGAAAATATTTTGTCTGGGAGAAGTGGGAGGGTCTTACAAGATGGTTTCTGAGTAAGTATCAGGACACATGTTAATCCAAGGAATGTTGAGGGGACAGAACCTTCAGGGTGAGAGAAACATAAATCCGTCTTCTAGTGAAAGCGTGATCTTTCCGTCTCAGTGGCGAGTATGTGAGTGATGCCATTTCCTCATGTCACCTCCAGGAATTGGTATTTTCAGATCTTTTCTTTGTTTTTTGCCAATCTGATAAGTGTAAGATGGTATCCTGCTATTTTGCATTTTTTTTCTAAGTATGAGCCCTTCTCATATGCTAATTGGTGATTCAGATTTCCTGCTGCTGCTGCTAAGTCGCTTCAGTCGTGTCCGACTCTGTGTGACCCCATAGACAGCGGCCCACCAGGCTCCCCTGTCCCTGGGATTCTCCAGGCGAGAGCACTGGAGTGGGTTGCCATTTCCTTCTCCAATGCATGAAAGGGAAAAGTGAAAGTGAAGCTGCTCAGTCGTGTCCGACTCTTAGTGGCCCAGTCCTGTCTGACTCTTGGTGACCTCGTGGACTGCAGCCCACCAGGTTCCCCTGTCCATGAGATTTTCCAGGCAAGAGTACTGGAGTGGAGTGCCCTTGCCTTCTCCATCAGATTTCCTAGTCTGTGAAAGTTACAATATTACACTATTTTGTGAATGTTATATTTTGACCATTTCAGCTGAGTTTTTAGACTCAACTTTTAAAATATGTAAATCGTCGCAGTAGCTCCGTTCGGTGGCTCATCCTCACTCATTTGTAGCCACTAATTTGTGAGGCTAATCAACATCATTGTAAACGTGGAAATATCCCAGGCTTCCAAAACTGCTCCTTCAATAGGTTTGTTCATCCCTTTGTAAATTCTTTTGTTGGCAAACCCCTCAGAGTGTGCGGCTTCCCAAGTGGCGCTCACTAGTGGTAAAGAGCCCTCCTGCCAATGCAGGAGACATGAGAGACCCGGGTTTGATCCCTGGGTCGGGAAGATCCCCTGGAGGAGGGCATGGCAACCCAGTCTGGCCTGGAGAGTCCCCTGGACAGAGGGGCCCGACAGGGTACAGTCTGCAGGATTGCAAAGGGACATGACTGAAGGGACTCAGCACGCATCGAGTGCGCGGTTTTTTTGGGTGATGGGCACAGTGTTATCTCCGGAGGCCTGGGGTTGCCTGATGTGGGCCTGCCCCCCAGTAGGAATTTGCATCCTTTTTCTGCTGGAGCACTCGGGCTTCCTCAAATTCTGGATTTTGTTTGTCTACTTGTTTCTTTATGGGTGTTCATTCCAGGGAGGGCTCTTCCTACATAATTAAGGAGGGTGCAGTTGAATATCACATGCCTATGATTTTAAGGGAGAGCATTTTTGATAACTGATTCTGCTTTATTAAGGCTTTTTTAATAGTTTGATGTGTTTCACTTCCTCCTGAGTCAGCTTTAGTATATCATATATATCTGTTTAGTCCAAGATATGAAATTTCAGAAGGTCCTATTGCTCTGCTTTCTAACGTTTTTTTCTTTCTAATTCTCTATTTGTAGTTTGGTTCCTTTTATAGCTGAGTTTATACAGGTTTGCTTTTTCCCCATTCTTCCTAACCAACTTTTCTAATGCTTTGTCTCTTCAAAACTAGTTTTAATTTATCTTTTTTTGATTCTTATCATTAGATAAGACTGTAGATTCGAGCCCTAAAAAGGAAAAAAAAAAGCCTTGCATACAAATAAGCATACAAGTGCAAGCTACTTTTATTTTTGTGACCATTTCTGTTTTATATTACTAAATTCATTGAGGAGTGGTTTTATTTTTGGAATTTCTCCTTTTTATTTTATTTGTATTTATTTTGTTATCCATTTCTTCTGAGATATTTTTAGTCTTCATTATTTTATTAGTTTTAGTAGCTACGCACGTGAAGTTTTCTCTTAAATACTTTAGTTGAATCTTACAAAGTCTAATATCTATAGTTTTCATTTTGCTACTGTACATTTCCTTTCATCGCTATTTAGATTTTCTGGAATCTTAGATTTTATTTTTGTTTAAGGTCAACAAGTTTACATAGATTATTTTTTCTATTTCTTCATTATTCCCTCTTTATTTTTTTTTATCAGATATTCTTTTATTTTCATGAAAAACATTTTCTATTTCCACTTTATTGGAACTTATTTTTTGTTACGGCTCCATAGACTGTCAGTTGTGAATATCATGTGGACCTTCGTAAGTACATTCTCTTCTTTCTGAATCTAGAGTGAAACACACACACACACACACACACACACACACGCCCCATCCTTAGATCTCTCTTATTCATTTCCTTCTTGACTTTCTTAGTTTCGCAGTTATGGTTTTACCCGTAGCATCCGGCATGAGAAGGAGAGGTGCGTCAAAATCTACTCTCTTGGATTTTGTGTACTTCTTTGTGTTTCTGATTGTCTTTTCTTAAGAAATTTGTCAGTCTGCTTTTCGTGCACTTGTCCGTACTTACTGGATGTTTGTTGTGGACTGAAACTTTTCATGTTCCCTTTGTGTCCTTCTGTAATTCTCTTCCTCTGAATCCGCCTTGTTTACGTGGAGATTAGACTCTGTTTCTTGTGAGCACTGGTTTGCTGGTTACTCCTTGCTCCACGTTTCCGTTTCTGACCCCCACCCGCCGGCCCCGACCAGCCCCCTCTGTCCCTCTTTGCTCCGGTGTCGCTTTTAGGCGGCGTGGAGCCGCAGTCTGCACGGAGCTCTACCGTGCAGAGCTATGGTCTAACCTGGGAGGAGGGGCTCTTGTCTTCTTTTTGGCCTTCACATCTTTACGCAGTCTCTTTGCCGATAGTTTAGCGTAGGCCGTAATTCCTGTTACAGCTTCCGCTGTTGTTTCGCTCCTTTGCCTTCATTTGCCATACTGTGTTGTTTTCAAGCTCCGTTGTGTGCGCCTTCTCGGATTTGAAAGTTTCACTTGATGTTTTTTATTCTTGTAGTTTCTTTGCGATCAATACTTGCATATTCCTTTCAGGCCTGTCTTCCAGAGAGAATGTTGACGGAGCAAATAGAACAATCGTCTTCTCTCTTGTTACTGTGTCTACTTTCTCATCCTTTGCCTATTACCAGAATTTAATTAAGCTATTTTTATAGTTTCTTTAGTGCTTACATTTATACTTCTAAATATAAACTTACAATATTATTTGTGTTATGTACTTTGAATTGTGTCTTTTAAATGTCAAGTATAAAAGATCAGTATATTATAGTAGCTAATAACTTCTATCCTGTTCCTCTTCCAAAGTTTGATTTTATTTGACATGTTACTTGCCTTGATCATGTATATAAATATATATACTATATTATTCTGTCATGTGTTACACTTTATACACTCTCTGTATTATACATATATGCCATATATTATAATCCTGCATATTTATAGATCAGTTGATTGATGTATATATATACGTACGGCATTTATAGGATACATAGAAGGAAATTGTTCTCTGTTATCATTAACAATGGTCATAATAACTGTATCAAAAAGCTGCAGTAATGAGAACTGGCATAAATCTTCCAATAGGGCTTGTATGTTAGAGGCTTGTATTAATGGTACCAGAGTGAGCCAGCCTGAATTTAAGGTACAGGTTCAGGGCAAACTGAGCACATCTCTTGCTAATATCCAAATGAAGTCAGTTCCAACTCAGCTGCAGCCTATTCTTGTTCATACCTCTATAAGTTAAAATAAATTTTGCGTACTCTGCTCCTATGATGGTTGACTAGTGTCGTCTCTTACCTTTTGCTCTCTTTCAGGTCAAATAAAGACGACTGCTTTTTAAAAGCATTTTGAAAACTTTCCCTTCGTTGACGTGCTCATGGCTGTCAGGGTCTTCTTGCGGCACAGGCTTTTCTCTAGTTACGGCGGGCGGGGGCTACTCTCTCGTTGTGGTGCACGGGCTTTTCCACGGAATAGCCGGAGCACAGGTCACCAGGAGCTGGGGCACACGGACTTCCTTGTCCGAGGTGTGCAGAATCTTCCCCGACCAGGGGTTGAACCTGTTTTCCTGCAATGGCAGGTGGATTCCTATCCACTGCGCCACCAGACAACTGCTTTTAACTTGACATGAAGAAGTCATACATGGAGATGGTCTAAGCTACTAGCTAGGAAGCATGTTCTTCTTATGCGTTAGTAAAGTTTTCAGGCTTAAAAATGGGATTCTCAGTATTCCCAGCTATTTGTTTCTGATTTGTAACTGTTAACAACAATAATCTTTCAGTTTGTTTGGAATTTTAAGCTATTTCTTTTTTTTTTTTTTTTTTTAATTCTTGAAAGGACTGAAAGCATTGTAAGCATTGTATTCTTTCTGTGAGAAAATTTTATTTTGGATTCCTCCAACTTCTGACTTAAATTTCCAGAGAAATGATGGGTTCAGTCCTTTGAGGAAGTGCAAAACTAAGAAAATCTCCCAGAAACAATGCACTATGTATCTTCCTTGTCAATTTATACTTGAATAGAAACGTAACATACTTGGATTCTAACTGACACGGTTACCCCCTACCCCCTTTTTCAAAGTAGACTCTGATGTTAGATTTTTTTTAAACTGATTGTTAAGAAAAAATTCCATCCACTATCTCTAAATTCTTTAACACTGAAGATTTCCCACATCCCTGGAGGACTGATTGGCTTGGATGAAGGAAAAGAAAAATTGATAACTGAAAATTTTGAGAGAGTGACCAAGAAATTGCTGTTGTCTCACAGAGGATGCGGAGAAGGCAGTGGCTCCCCACTCCAGTATCCTTGCCTGGAAAATCCCATGGGCGGAGGAGCCTGGAAGGCTGCAGTCCATGGGGCCGCTGAGGGTTGGACACGACTGAGCGACTTCACTTCACTTCTCACTTTCATGCATTGGAGAAGGAAATGGCAGCCCACTCCAGTGTGCTTGCCTGGAGAATCCCAGGGACGGGGGAGCCTGGTGGGCTGCCGTCTACGGGGTTGCACAGAGTCGGACACGACTGATGCAACTCAGCAGCAGCAGCAGCACGTGGGATGAGAAATTAGGTCCATACCCTGTAACTAAATATTTCTTCGACCCACACACTTGGCTCTTTTTAAAAGCCAGTCAAAGTCAGGAAACATGGGAAAGGGAAGAAAAGTCTAGACTGATTTGGAATGTTGGTTTCTTGAAGGGAATGCCTAGAACATCTCCTTCAAGATGAAACAAAAGCAAACCCAAATCGTCACTTCCCCAATAACCATCTGAAGGAGCCGTTAGTGTTGCTACACGTGAGCTGCGAAAGACAGACGAGACAGTTACTCTCACCTACNTGGGAAAGGGAAGAAAAGTCTAGACTGATTTGGAATGTTGGTTTCTTGAAGGGAATGCCTAGAACATCTCCTTCAAGATGAAACAAAAGCAAACCCAAATCGTCACTTCCCCAATAACCATCTGAAGGAGCCGTTAGTGTTGCTACACGTGAGCTGCGAAAGACAGACGAGACAGTCACTCTCACCTACAGCTTGAAGACTGCAGGGCCCTGGAAGGGGGAAATGCCAAAGGAACTCAGCCTCATATTCCTCACCACTGTGTGACGTGAGTGTCCTTCTAGAGTAAATGTGCTAGCTGGAAACCACAAGATGACCTGATCTACATACGAACTTATCTCACAGGCTAGTAAAGTAATGCTCAAAATTCTCCAAGCCAGGCTTCAGCAATACGTGAACTGTGAA
>SJYA01006662.1:0-12079 GCA_006410615.1 Neotragus moschatus
AAAAGAGCCCCCAAGAGTATTGTTCCCTGCCTTCAGCGCCCCCCACCCCCACCCCCTCCTCCTCCCTAGCACATGATGGTCCCCTGTGCTGTGGTTATTGATCTTGGGATGATCGATCTAGTTCCCAAGACGGGCGTCGTCAGTGTTTCTGATGGCGGTACACGGTGATGAGGGAGAGGAGACTGGGATTCCTCTGCTCTTTAGGTCTCCCTCCTCTAGGCCCGCGGGGCACTTACCTACTCCAAGTATTGCTCCAAAGAGGTGACCAGCTGTCTGAAAAAGAAGAGAGCCCGAGACTCCCTATTCCACCCGTTTCTAGAATATTCTGCTCACCTTTGCGTTTTCTTTTTTAAGTTGGACGACCTCTCCTGGTCCCTTTGTGTCTTGAGATTGCTCGGTTAATATGCAGATTTTCCTTTCAGGATATCAATTTGCGAGTGAAGTGGCCCAATGATATTTATTACAGTGACCTCATGAAGCTTGGTGGAGTTTTGGTTAACTCAACACTTATGGGAGAAACATTTTATATACTTATTGGTAAGTTTTTAAAGCCCTTACCCCCAGGATTTTTAGATTAATACACATGGCTCCTTAGAGGGGAGTGGATTATCATCTGGGATTTCTTTTTCTTTGAGCTTTGGCTTATAGAACACAATATGTATGCAGAACAGGCCAGGTGGGAAGAAAGCCTTTTAGAGAGTTTAGCGTTTGTACCTCTGGCTGTGGAAACCACCACGTGAGTATCTCATCAAACAGGCGTTTTCTTACACCTCTCTACACTCCTGCTTCTTGTTGAATTAGACATGATGAAAATATCCACTTCGTCGCTTGGTAATAAGAAAAGAAAAGGGAGAAGGCAATGGCACCCCACTCCAGTACTCTTGCCTGCAAAATCCCATGGACTGAGAAGCCTGGTAGGCTACAGTCCATGGGGTTGCAGAGTCAGACACGACTGAGCGACTTCACTTTCACTTTCCTGTTTTTCAAGCTCAGAATAGTGCCACTGTTGGTTTGTACTAGAATCTGGGGGGAATGACTTAACCCTGGTCCTTTGAGCTCTCCTTGGCTTTCAGTTTCACCCTCAAGCCTGATGCCCTTCTCTAAGTGAGGATGAATTATCATGTTAACCAGGTAGTTAACCAGTCATGTTAACCAATCAGCATATTAAATAAAACCAATAAAGTACTTTGGATAAACAAAAAAAAAAAGTTAATTTCAAGGATGGGTGTCCTTGCATTCTTAATCTGACCTTCCCAGGCCAGGGAAAAGTTGCCTTCTTTTTGACCTTCAGAAGACACTTCAGGCTGGTCAGGGTGAGGTAAAGATCCCCGTTTCACCTCAGCACATCCTCCTCAGGCAAGGAGATGGATTCAGAAGCAGTTCGAGAGGTTCCTAGGTGTGCCTGGTCATCCAAGCATCACCTTCCCCCGAATGCCCAGAGGAACTGGAGTGGGATTCAGAAATCAGCAGTGGACAGAAAGCATGTGATGGTGTGTGGGAAGTGCCAGCCAGAGAAGACACGGCGCGTGTTTCCCGCACTGCTGCCAGCTGGCAGTGTTAATCGCGGGAAGTTATTTCCTCCCCTCCAAGGTCCGTCTCCCATGTGTAAATGAGTAACTGGGCTGGATACAGAGGTTCCGAATCGGGACAAATGATGGCTTCAGGGAGCTGAGGAATTCTCTGTCAGTGAGGGGGAAACGAAACTTTCTTCTGAGAGAATTCATAGCTTTTATTGACGTCTTAAGGCCACGGGAGGTAAGCAGGGGGCACAGAGGGCATCTTTGGGGAAAGATTCAAAAAGTCACCATCAGTGGTGCCTGCTGGCCCTTCAAAAGACACAGCCTAAGTTGGCAGCAGTCCACGTGGCTCTTTTCCAGGACCGTGCATTTTCCGGGTGCAGGGGAGCTTCTTTGGTGCTGCGTCCGCTTAGCTGAGTGCCTTACACAGCACAGGAACTTCCGTTCTTGTGGATGCTGTTGATGAAAGCACAAACGAACAACTGCGAATTCTTCCCTGCTTTTGTAGTTGTTTGTTTTTTCCCGGGTGTCATTTACATTGGTTTGTATTTTAGTAGCCAGTATATTAAAAAATAATAATCTGGGGCCAGCCAAGCCTTCCCTTCATACCGAAAACAGCTCAGAACATTTATCAAAAAGTACTGTTACTATGAATGTTATTATTCTAAGACAAGTATTTGGGAACTGTTCTTCTCGGAGACCCTGGAAAAATGGTCAGCTCATGTGCCTACTTCTTGCAGTATTTCCCTTCTTATTGAAGCCCTCTTTGAGGTTGATTCAGGGCCCTGCTGAAAACTAAGTCTCAGCTTTTCTGAAGAACCCCCTCACTCTGACCTGGCTGAGAACAGCGGTGTTAAGTAACGACAGAGATAAGCTGGTAACTCTCTCCTGAAGCCTTGGTTTAGGGGCCTGTGAAAGAGCCACTGAACATGGGTTGGCCCTCTGCCAACAACGTAACTCTAGCACCAAAGACTTCCAAGGATAAAGCATTAAAAGATGTGTTTGGGCTTATGCCATGATCGAGGTTGGAAGTCTTCGAGTCCAGAGTTTACTCCTTCAGACCTGAATAAAATTCTTTATTTTCAAGCATGTGTTCTGTTATTTAGATAGAAAAAGAAACAAGAGATTTTATTTTACATCGGGTTCAGTGCCGAGCTCCAGTTCTTGGCTAGACCACAGGAGGTATCATTTAAGAAGCAACACTGTTTTGTCCTGTTCATCCCTTTCTGCTTAATTGAATCCAATGTGACTTGCTTTTTTTTTTTCCAACTAATGTGTAATATGTTTGGAATGGCTCTGCTTTGGTGAGGATAGGAAGGGAAGGATGAAAAAGGAAGATGGACTCTGAGATATAAGTCCTTTAACTGGCCAGAGACAAAAAAAGAAAAAAAAAAAAAAAAACCCTCAAAATGAGGACAAGGAATCAGCAAGTTGAGTGTAAAAGCTGTAACTTTCCAGGCGGTCGAGAGAGACGTGTGATGTCATCGGTAGGTTGAGCTCCTCACCTTGTCCGCCGTTTCTCTCCGTTCAGGCTGTGGATTTAACGTGACGAACAGCAACCCTACCATATGCATCAATGATCTCATCACAGAATACAATAAGGAACACGGGGCAGAGCTACAGCCCTTGAGAGCTGACTGTCTCATCGCCCGAACGGCGACTGTGCTGGAGAAGCTGATTGACACGTTTCAGGACCAGGGGCCCAACGGCGTTCTTCCTCTCTACTATAAATACTGGGTGCACAGGTCAGTGCTGGCTTGTCTGCATCCTCTTAAACTCCCTTTACTAAGGCAATAGTTTAACATCTTGAAGCGAGAAACTAAACACAGGTCGGGGTAATCCTCTTTGACTGATGGGTAAATCTGGGGGATATCACCTTGAGCAAGTGAGCGTCACCAGGAATGGGGACAAACGGGCAATCCCATGCCTCCAGGTGGGACGCTCTGGGAAAGACATCGCATCACTGAAGACTTCCCTGCCCCAGTGTGTGTTTAAACCGAATCTGATTGTGAGGCAACAGGCAAACCTTAAATTGTGGAACATTCTCAGTGACTATCATTTTCAAAGGGAGACCTCCCAGCCTCAGCCTTACCTGGGAACTTTGTTAGAAACACAAATTCTTTTTTATTCCGTGTTCCAATTCTATTTTTCTCATTTACTGACTTCTGTTTATTAAAGATTTTTTATTTGGAGGATAATTGCTTTGCAGTGTTGTGCTGTTTCCTCCCAAACAACATTCACGTTGTAGGCAGACCTATGTATCCCACAGGTATATATCCGTCCCCTCCCTCTTGAACCTCCCGCCCACCCCCACCGTCTAGGCTGTCACCGAGCACCATGTTGAACCCCCTGTGTTTTACAGCAGTTTCCCACTAGCTGTCTATTTTACATATGGTAATGTACATGTAGTAATGCAAATTCTTGACTCCTCTCCTGAGGCTGGGGCCCAGCACTCCTGTTTTAACAAGGGCTCCAGCAAGCTTTCAGGCACCTTAGTTTGAAAAAGTACTGATGTTGACCAATAGGGGCCTCTGCTGCTGCTGCTGCTAATTCGCTTCAGTTGTGTCTGACTCTGTGTGACCCCATAGATGGAAGCCCACCAGGCTCCCCCATCCCTGGGATACTTCAGGCCAGAACACTGGAGTGGGTTGCCATTTCCTTCTCCAATGCATGAAAGTGAAAAGTGAAAGTGAAGTCGTGTCCGACTCTTAGCGACCCCATGGACTGCAGCCCACCAGGCTCCTCCATCCATGGGATTTTCCAGGCAAGAGTACTGGAGTGGGATGCCATTGCCTTCTCCAAATAGGGGCCTCTACCTTTTAGCAGTGTCAACGTCTTAGAAACAAAGAGAAGATAGGAGATTTTTGAGATTAAAGAAGACTCACGAGGCATGACAGCTGAATGCAATATGAGATTCATGATTAGATACTGGAAGAGAGAGAGTACCCACAGAAGATATTAATGGGATGATAGGGACTTTTGCACAGGAACAGATATTCAATAATGTATCAAGATCACATTTCTTGAGAGTGATAATGATATTCTGAATTTAAGAAGATTATTCTTATTCTTATACCTGCTGAAATATTTAAAGTGTCATGATGCCTACAACTTATTTTTAAATATCAGGAACCCCCTTCCACCCCCCATAAAACAGTGTGTGCACACACACACACTGAGAAAAAGACCACAAATGGAAAATGTTATCAGTTAGTGTAAGTGAAGAGGGCATATGAGGTTCGTTGTACTATGTTCCCCCTTTTCTGTCGGTCTGAAATTCTTCAAAATAAAAATGGGGGAGGGGCAGCTTCTGTATGTTTAAAACAGTTAAGGCTATAACTCAGTAGGTGCATTTGGAAAAATATTGAAAACAAGTCGAATTAGCATGCGTTTAACTTATAATCAATGCACCCCAACTCGATAAAAGTCTTCTTTTCAGAACAGCTAGAAAGAGGCCAATCTTATCTTAGAGCCAAAAGCCTGGAGGCTTGCAGTGTTTCTTTAACATGCTAGAGGGTGAAGGAAGTGGCGCAAAAAAATCTATCCTGATGTTCAGAATTAGGAATGACAGTGTTTGCAAGAGAAGCAATTCCTAACTCCCAATTGGACTTGATTATATTCTGGTAGTCACTGTCACAGTTCAGGCGGGACCAGTGAAAGGCAGAGCACAGGCCCAGGTGCATTTTAACTGTATCCAGCCCAGCCTCCTCTCTCCCACCAGCCCTGAATCCTTTCCATAACGGATAATTACTTAACTGATCGTCTCAAGCCTCCGCTGCCTCTCACATGTCCCAGTGACCAAGGGCTGTTCTTCCTTTTCAGTGCTCAGCAAGTCCACCTGGGAAGCGCTGAGGGACCAAAGGTGTGGATAGTTGGCCTGGATGACTCCGGGTTCCTTCTGGTCCACCAGGAAAATGGTGATGTGGTCACGGTGCATCCTGACGGCAACTCCTTCGACATGCTGAGAAACCTCATTGTCCCCAAACAGCACTAGTCCCCGCTGGGGACTGACAGACAGACTGAAGGGCAGAACTGAAGCGGGAGGCTTCCTCTTGGATTTCTGCCGCCTTTCCTAGCCCGTGGAGCCGGAAAGATTAAATCAGAGTTATTGATGATTTTTTTTTTCTCTCTCCAATTAACCTGTTCATTCTTAAATTTTGTTCGGGGTAGAGGGTTGATCGCTGGAAAGATTTAGTTCAGGTAAAGACCTGCCATAGATGTGAGATTTGTTCTCCCCTCTTGAAATTGGATGTGTGTTAATTGGCCAAAAAAAAAAAAAAAAAATTTTTTATATGGAAACAGCAATGGAATAATTCATGTTTTCCCAGTAGTGGAGATCTTTGTGCGTGCTCGGTCATGTCCGACTCTTTGCAACCCCATGGACTGTAGTTCACCAGGCTCCTCTGTCCGTGGGATTCTCCAGGCAAGGATACTGGAGTGGGCTGCCATGCTGTCCTCCAGGGGATCTTCCTGGCCCCGGCGTTGCCGCTCTTGGATCTCCTGCAGTGGCAGGTGGATTCTTTACCACTAGCCACCTGGGAAGCCCAGTGAAGATCTTTATCCCTAGACTGTTAAAAACATTTCTTAAAAAAGCTTTCAGGCTCTGGTCATGGGTGAGTTAGGAGTATGGTAACACTGTTTACAGGAATCCAGGGAGGTGTTTTCCTATAGGAACATACACTGGTACTTAGTCATCATTTTTCGTTTGTTTGTTTAGTGAAGAAAAGAGGAGGAAGATTTCTAAGCCTTATTCTCAGCCTGGTGGTTTGTGGTCCAATAGCAATGTCTACATGGCTACAGAGGCACCCCTAGCTACTTTGGTTGTAATGACCTTGTAGAAGGAATCAGTTAATTACTTTGACATTAATTACGGAGCTTTCCTAAGTTTAAATTGACTGAATATTCTGCCGTGATGGGATCAAGTTCAAGATCCTTAAGGCATTGATTAGGTAATGGCTTGGATGTGAGGCTGGGTGATTTGGCTCCAACAGCTGGAGATGAAGTCTCTCTCTCATACCACACGCAAAGGAGGATTTGGAACTTTAAGCCAGCTTCGGGCTTGCTTTGAAATATAGAGCATTCCTGCAGGACTGTATACATGCACACAGTATAGACTTTAATGGCATTTTATTGCTAAGTCACAGTTTTTTGCCCCCTTTTCACATCGCCAGAGTTATTGCTATTGCATGTAAGTTAAGGGCGTGTGTGTGTGTGTGTGTGTGTGTGTGTGTGTAAGTCTTAAAACATGTTCAAAATCTGATGCCCTATGAGTCTCCATGAAAGAACAAAGAAAGGAAGCCTTTTGATATGCATTGCTCTTTCCAGATGTATTCCATGCTGTTTCCATGTAAGTCCTATCTCCACTGAACTTGAGACTCATAACACATTACTTTTCAGCCTGAAGAGGCCACTTTTTGTCCGCTTTTCTCTCTTCCTGCCAATCCCAACTGAAATTAGTGAAAAAAAAAATTGATGAGGCTCTCAGCTTTGAACAGAACCCCCTTATTGTGCCCCAGCACTGTCTTTCTCCAGCTTTAACTGGCCGGGCTAACTCCAGAAAGCTGTGGTTTTTGGTATAAAAATCTGTCTACCTTTAGCCAGGCACAGGCAACCCCATAGAAGGAAAAAAATAACATGTTTAGTCAAGTACACTAACCCAATATGTATGTTTTGGAAATGTAACTTGAAAAGATTTCAGAAGTCATATTTTGCAAATAAGGCTTCAACTAGAATTGTTTTTCTTACCAAAACACTCTCTCCTAAATGCCCAAATCTAAATAAAAGTTTGAAGTCCACAGCACCCCAAATTTACCAGATGGACTTACCCTGGAGAGGGCATCTGCAAAATATCATTAAGAAGAAAGTTCTCAGGCTAATGTTGCAAGTTTGACTTCTCAAACTCTGTAATATAAGGCACGCCATCTCTCAGAGCTGCCATCGTTAACTTTTTGCATTTCTTTGGGGGGTTATTTAATGAAAAACATGCTATGATTTGTTTTAAGCTGAAGTCCTACTCTAGACAGTCTGCTTTAGGGAAAAAATAATGTTATCATTTAATTTCCTTTTGGTAAATTAAAACTAATGAAGTGTGGCCACGTCACAGCAGATGGAGATGCTCTGGGCGTATCGCTTTGCTCTTGCGCTTTCAAGACTGTTCTTATTTCTTACTTGTGTCCGACACCCAGTTGTCTTGAGGGAGGCAAAATAGACTTGGTACAGATGCTGCGTTTTGCATAAACCTGACTTTGCCTCAGATGAACCAAAGACTTTTGAAATTCTGCTTCCTATAGAACAGCTGAATAAAGGCATTTTGCTTACAGCTGTTAGCATTAGGAAAACTTGCTACACTGCACTTGTCAATTGGTGCAGTTTATGCACCCAGTGTTCTAGGATCTCAAGGAGCTTTAAAGTCTTAACGAGAACTTCGCGTTTTCCTCTTAATCTTTAAAACACAGCACCTAAACTCAGGATTGGCATGTGCTTTGGGGATATTTGAATTGTGCCCTAACGTGGAGGCTGCACATTGTTACATGAAAGGCAGGAAGGACGGCAACCCCTCGCTGGTAGCAAATTTCAGAGGAACTCTAAAATAGGACCCAGCAGTAGCTGGGCTTTCCGTGCCCCACCCCCACCCCTGACCCCGCAGCATTCTTTGGCACTGTCATCCTGCCAGCATGCACAGTGCTGGGGCACAGATGGAAGGATGTGTCCCCCAGGGGCTCTTTGCTACAGCATAGTAGACTGCCCAATGTGGAAGCAAGTGGTCCAAGGAGGAGTGGGTCCACAGGCCCAGGCCTGGGGTACCATGCACCTCCAGCCCTACCCCCACTCCCACCACCTGCACACACGGGGAGGACTACGTGGGCACCTCTCACCCTCGAGTCTGGGAACCAGAAGAGAAGCCAGCCTCAGCCAGCCGTTTCAGAATCCATAAAGGAGACGTATTAGGCTTACGTTCTGTAGGTCTGTTTGGTCTCAATGGGCAAAGAATGGAGAAATTGGTATTCTTAACTACTATGCATATTTGAAATAAGCGTTAAACCTCTGCATTTTTAGTTTTTCAAAGACTCATCGCTGAAACATCATTACTTTAAACTGATGCCTATAAAAAGCAAGTCTACCAAAATAAACTTTGAGACCTTCTCTGTAGTTTGGGCTTATTTTTTATTTTTACCATGTTTCATTTGTCAAAATAAGCAGTTCCTTTCAGTTACAATATATATTTTTTATTCATATTTAAACATTAAAAAAATAGTTTTACATCATAAGGAATAGGTATATGTAAGTATTAAGAAGCTGATTGCTTTTTTAAGAATGTAGTTGTGAAAAATGTGTTATGTATCATACAAAAGAGAAGTCATATTACTCCAAAGAATGAAAGTCAGAAAATCCCAAAAGTTTAAAAATATTTAACTAAAGTGAGAAATACATTTAATAATGTAAATTTTTTAGTTTAAAATTTTTAACAAATTTAATATAAGAACATGTTCTGTTCTTGTCCAATTGTTCTTCCTCTTTTGTGAGAACTACTTGACTTTTGTCTCCACAGTTTTCCCCCAAGATTTCAACCTTATTTATCATACTTAAGTTTAGGAATAGCTTGAATAATGCACCTTTGATAACTCAAGGGCTACAATTCACTAAAATTTCCACAGTAATTTTATGGAATTTATTTGAAATTTTTCTTTTATCTGTAGCAGCCCCCACAGTCTACCTAACCATCTTGAAAGTGTTGGTTGCTCACTCGTGTCCAACTCTTTGTGACCCCATGAACTGTAGCCCGCCAGGCTCCTCTGCCCATGGAGTTCTCCAGGCAGGAATACTGGAGTGGGTAGCCATTCCTTTCTCCAGGGACTCTTCCCAACCCAGGTCTCCTGCATTATAGAAAGGTTCTTTACTAGCTGAGCCATCATAAACTACAGTAGACTTTATACAGGATTCATTGATGGAGTAAACCTCTCCCATCCTTAGGCTCCCAGGGAGGAAGGCATGGCCATTGGACTTAATATGCTCAAAGGGGTGGGGATGAGGGAGCAGAAAATACAGGCTCTCACAGATTTTCTCAGAGCAGCACTTCACACCCTGTTCACTTCTCTGCAAAGGTATGAATGGAATGGCTTTTCTAGAAAAGGCTTCCAAGAACATAAAGGAATTCCTTTCCCTTGGAGGCCCAGTGGAAGGAGGGCCAAACCAGCCTTGAACTGGGCTTATTTTTGAAATCCATTTAATCTGGCATTTTTTTGTCAACATGTTAGGAACCACTACATTTGTGTGTGTGTGTGTGAAAGACATTCCTATTTATTAACACGCTTTCTCTTCCAGAGCCTCACAGAAGTCAAGAAACAATATCCCCAAGCTTAAATGTGCAAACTAAAAGATGGAGGTAACAATGTCAGGTTGCTGTAGTAACTGCCCTGCCAACTTTGCACAGAGCTGCTGTCCACCTGGAAGCCAGCTTGCATGGGAATCTTCCTTTATGTTCTAGGTTATGAAAACTGCAATGTTTGTTTAGGCAAGGAAGTTTTTCCTAGTACACATTTTATTTTTCAAGTACACATACCCTCATCATTAAGCCTATTTATGTTAAGGTTTATAAATCTATAACAGTTTTCCTTGCTAACAGTAACATCTGGTCTTAAATTGCTCCAGAAGTCCTTACAGTTTATTTATACAGCCCCCAATGATTAATAACAAGATAGACACAAACGTATTTTATGGTACTTTATTGAAAAATGTCAAGTGAATCTCCTGCTCATCCAACCTGCACCTTCCAGGAATTACGGGTTTAATTATGGGTCTCGACAGCATAAAAACATTACCCCAGGCTTATTTTCTGTGTGTCTACACTCAGAGCAAGCTGCTCATGAGGTATGGTTAAGCAGTGTCGAGGTGTACACACTGGATTCTTCTGACCTCGCCTCTTCACCGCAAAACACACGTTGCTAAATTTGCAAACTGTACCATAAGGCAACTGAATCACCCCAGGGTAGCAGGCAGGTCTTCAGAGGGGCGCTGGCTGGACGGCAGGTCCTTTCACATTGTAAGAACAGCACATGTAGGTGCTCTCGGATTCAAGGAACAGTGAGTTGGAGACATTGGTGAACAAACTTTCCACGCGGAAAGGTGGACATAGTTTCCTAGAAGTAAACCATCTTTGAAAAAGCAGCAAAATGAGGGAGTGTTTATAGTAAGGAGCAGATTGAAAAAGTATGGTTCAACGCATTGATCCACTTCAGAGCCATGACAGGATTTTTAAACAGTGAAATCTTGAAGCAAAAGTATAAAAATAAAAATTAATGGGAGTTTACTTTAAAAACACTGCTGGTGCTTTATAAAAAGATTCCTGTTTACCTGTCACACACATGACGTTCATATGGAGTTTTCTTACTCTGTAGAAAATGCTGAAGACGTGTACATCATTTTTGTTACATCCCTTTAGCATGTTTTCTTCCGCGAGGCGCAGTCCATTGACAAGTTTCCATATTGCACATGCAATTTAACTAACTTTATTAGCACTACTTGTATCAAACACGAGCCTAGAGAATTACAGGTCTGTGTGGGCCAGAGGGACTTTGCTTGTCATCAGATTTGACGGGCAGCCAATCCAATGGGCACGGAAATCATCCACCTGTCACTCTCATAAAATATCTGGCTATATATATATTTTTTTGCATTTAATGCCTATTCAATATATTCTGAAGGTGCTATTCTCAAGAGTTCACGGGGTTGGGAGGGAATAAAAACTTTGTGAATGCGCTTGAGAAGCACACCCACATTCACCCCCTTGGTCTAGGCTTGTCGATGTTTGTATTCAAGGGTTAAACGAAAACGTTTCATGAGACTCATAAATGACTTGAAAACTGCAGAGTTGTCCATTCAGGGAACTTAAATCATCACATTCTGCTGTTGACTTAAGAACCTAAAAAGGGCAATGAACACAGGAGGCTTCCCAGGCTGGCCCCTCTATCTGACCATCTTCGGGTGGGGTGACCTTCGCAAAGTGGAGAGTGTCTGGAGATATTACAACTGCTACCCCCCATCCGCCACCCCCGCCAAAAGCGGGTCTGTTACTGCGCATCCGGGACGCAGAGGCCTAATTTCAAGGCGAGGAAACCAAGTACTCCCCAAGGACGGAGTAGTTGGGGCCACCCCTGGGCGGTCGCCTTTTCAGAAAACCCGGCTCTTGGGAGAACAAAACGTCGGGCGGTCAGGGTGTCCCCGACGTCGCCGCTTCTGTCCTCTACACGGGCGTTTATGGCATCTACGGTTTAAAAAAAAACTCTAGAAGTCGGCAGCAGAGTTCTAGTAAAATAGTCGTCTCTGTATAAATTAATTTAAACCGTGCACACACAGCTCGGCGCGTGGACTCGGTGAGGCGGGGAGCCCAGGAGGCCGGCCTATGGCTTCTCCGCGCGGGCGGCCAGGCGGGTC
This sequence comes from Neotragus moschatus, assembly GCA_006410615.1. Lineage (NCBI taxonomy): Eukaryota > Metazoa > Chordata > Mammalia > Artiodactyla > Bovidae > Neotragus > Neotragus moschatus. Next base: position 11,949 of record SJYA01006662.1, read on the forward strand.
ACCTGCCGTTGGTGATGATGACCGAGGCGCCCAGGAAGTGCGGCCGCGGCGCGCCGGGCGGCGGGGCGGCAGCGGGGCCGGCGGGGCCGGGGGCTCGGGCTCGCAGCGCGCCGCCCGCCGCCTCGGGGGCG
>SJYA01006663.1:10577-21044 GCA_006410615.1 Neotragus moschatus
GTTGGCAAAGTAATGTCTCTGCTTTTTAATATGCTGTCCAGATTGGTCATAACTTTTCTTCCAAGGAGCAAGCATCTTTTAATTTCATGGCTGCAGTCACCATCTGCAGTGATTTTGGAGCCCCCAAAAATAAAGCCTGTAAATGTTTCTACTTCTCTCCAACTATTTGCCATGAAGTAATGGGACCAGATGCCATGATCTTAGTTTTCTTAATGTTGAGTTTAAGCCAACTTTTTCACTCTCCTCTTTCACTTTCTTCAAGAGGCTCTTCAGTTCTTCTTTGCTTTCTGCCATAAGGGTGGTGTCATCTGCATATCTGAGGTTACTGATATTTCTCCCAGCAATCCTGACTCCAGCTTGCGCTTCATCCAGCCCAGCATTTCGGATGATGTACTCTGCATATAAGTTAAATAAGCAGGGTGACAATATACAGCCTTGACGTACTCCTTTTCCTATTTGAAACCAGTCTGCTGGTCCATGTCCAGTTCTAACTATTGCTTCCTGACCTGCATACAGATTTCTCAAGAGGCAGGTCAGGTGGTCTGATATTTCCATCTCTTTCAGAATTTTCTAGTTTGTTGTGATCCACACAGTCAAAGGCTTTGGCATAGTCAATAAGGCAGAAATAGATGTTTTTCTGGAACTCTCTGGCTTTTTTGATTATCCAGCAGATGTTGGCAATTTGACTTCTGGTTCCTCTGCCTTTTCTAAATTCAGCTTGAACATCTGGAAGTTCACGGTTCACGTACTGTTGAAACTTGGCTTGGAGATTTTTGAGCATTACTTTGCTAGCATGTGAGATGAGTGCAATTGTGTGGTAGTTTGAACATTCTTTGGCATTGCCTTTCTTTGGAATTGGAATAAAAACTGACCTTTTCCAGTCCTGTGGCCATTGCTGAGTTTTCCAAATTTGCTGGCATATTGAATGAAGCCCTCTCACAGCATCATCTTTCAGGATTTGAAATAGCTCAACTGGAGTTCCATCACCTCCACTAGCTTTGTTCATAGTGATGCTTCCTAAGGCCCACTTGACTTCACATTCCAGGATGTCTGGCTCTAGGTGAGTGATCATACCATTGTGATTATCTGGGTTGTGAAGATCTTCTTTGTATTGTTCTTCTGTGTGTTCTTGCCACCTCTTCTTAATATCTTCCTGTGCTTCTGAAGCCTAGCTTGAAGGATTTTGAGTGTAGCTTTGCTAGCAGGTGAAATGAGTACAATTGTATGGTAGTTTGTACCTTCTTTGGCATTGCCTTCCCCTGGGATTGGAATGAAATCTGACCTTTTCCAATCCTGTGACCATTACCGAGTTTTCCAAATTTGCTAACATACTGAGTGCAGCACTTTAACAACATCATCTCTTAGGATTTTAAATAGCTCAGTTAGAGGTAACATTTAAATTAGAACCTAAACCATGAGCAGAAGTAACCTGAGTAAGGAGAGAAGGGAAAAAGTGTGGCAGGCATTACCTTCCAGGAAAACTTTCTTGACCCCATAGAGGCGTTATTTAACATCTGATAAAGGTGTGTTTTAATTCATTGGAGGAAAGAACTTTTTAGAAGATGCTGAGTAAAGTGGTTAACTTATATACCTTTTAAGAAACAGATTCTTACCTCATACTATATATAAAAATAAATTTCAGATAAATAGGAAAAGAAAAAATCATTAACAGGAAGAGAATATTTATAAATAGTTACTGCGTAATGTTGTAGGGAAGGACTTATTAAATATGAAAGCTCTGAATAGACTATAAAATAGATAAGAAGTTATTTTCTGATTTCCCAAAGCACCACAATTAACAATAAAAGAACTCAATAAATCTAACAAAATATATTAATACTAAAAACATGAAATAAAAAGATGTGGTAGTCATTGCTACTTGACATCCATTCTCCATTTCTTCCTTTCTAACAAAGCCGAGGTTTGGCCTTGTCTCCCTCATAGGGCCCATGAACCCTGCTTGGCCTAAGCTAAGTCCATCCCACTCCAACAGTGACTGGTCAGGAGTGAACATGTGACCCAATTCAGGACACTGTGATGAAAGGACAACTGCTGGACCTCTGTGGAAAAGCTTTTCTTCAATCTTAAGAACAGCACCACTACAAAAGGCACTCTCTCTTCTCTGAGGGTTGTGGTTGTGTTGGCTGGAAGGCAAGAAAGGCCAGAGTCATTTTGCCCTCATAAAAGAAGCAACTTCAGGACAAAATCAAAACACAAAGCAACATATGGCTACATGGGTAACAGAAACAGAGTCAGAGCTATTAAATTAAAGAGACCATGAAACTGGATTTCTGGTCTGTGCTCTGCCGCTATGAAGAACTTGTCACTTCCTGAGGTACTGCACTGAGACGCCGACAGGGTGACTCAGAATGCTGGAGTGTGTTGGCTACTTTTGTGTGTTTCAGGACCTTTCAATGACTTTTTTATTCATTGTGAATCTTCAAGAAGGGAACAGCCTTTCAAAACATTGGCAGAAACTTTTCTTCTTTGACAAGATCTTTTCTGCTTTTGGTATTCTACAGAGTGAGAAATGCTGGTATAAACACTTTAAAGGTTTTAAGCATTTTATATGTAACCTGTTTATACTATTTCTTTAAAAACTATTAGGAAATCTACTTACCCCCCTAAACTATGCTCTGTCATCTAAAAATTATTCTATAGGATTTAAATATTCAATATTACCATGAGTTAGTCATAAACAACAGAAATCTTTCAGTTACCTTCAAATCCTCTCTTAGAGAGCTGTAGTCCACCTCAATGGCTGCTTCTTTTTCATATATATCAGTGGTTGCCTGGGTACTTTCTGCTTCAGTTCCCAACTGAAAAACACACGAAGCCCTTTCCTTGTTATCTGAAAATGGTGCTCTCTACTTATGTGTCTGTCCCAAGTCCTCCAGTTGATGGCTACCTCACTCAGATAAGAAGATAAAAAAAGCCTTATGCAGGCCTGCAAGGCCACAATGATCTGGCCTCAGCTTCCCCTTTAACTTCACTCTGTGTTGGTCTCCCTGCTCCAACCAACCTGGGCTCCTTGAACAGACCATGTATGCATCCACTTAGGGCTGGCAAAATGCCCTCTGCCTGGACACCCTTCCTCCACACATCTGTATTTCTTTATCTTTTACCTCGTCTGCTAGCCAGCTGCCTTCTCTCAGGACATCCAAGGCCTCTGCATCAAATTCTCTTTATTTCCCTCCCTGCTTTGTATTTCCTTTAGCCTACATCACTGCCAAACACATGACTATTTTACCGCCTGCCATTTTGTTTCTGTGCCTCTCTCTACCCCAGCAGAATGCGAAGCAAGGGGTTTGGGGTAGTTACACTCACTGCCGTAGTCTCAGTGCCTACTGCAACACTGGAAACATGTATTTCAGTGTCAACATATGTCGCTGTCTGAACAAAGAAAGAGGAGGAAAGAAGGAACAAATAAAGAAGCACTTATTCAGCTGCGGGCCCGCTTTTGGTGTAATGGTGACACCAAAAGCAAGACCTACAAATTAAGAGGAAACCGCTTTCTCACTCTTTTACAGATGTTCTCACCTGAAACAAACCAATAAAACTACTTTTGGAAGTAAGTCCACATGTTATATAATATATTTACACTAAAACGATTCATGCAGAAGGGGAATTTGAACACAAAGGGTAACACTGAACCTTCGAATCTCACAACTACTATTTATGATTCAACACTGTACTTTGTATTAAGCTTCTATATTAATCACCTAATGCCTTACTATTCAAAGTGTGATCAGTGGGCCGGCGAGAGCAGGCCTCACCTGGGAAACAAGGTCCCCAGGGTCTTCATGTGCAAAATAGGGTTTCGGAACCAGTGATCTGGTACAGTCTTTCCCACAACATAAGAATTTCCTATGAGAATTCTGGCAGATGTAGGTAACTCATCCCATGTCTGAACACATCCCATGGAAGAGAAATCTCAGTTCTACCTTACAATAGTTGTAAGACAATTCCTACAACTGCATAAGACAATTAATTCTATGTGGTGATCCTTGTCCAGCCTTCTGGAAAGAGACAATTTATACCCAATGCCTTTTCTGTTTTGGACTTTAGATGACCTTGTACAGTACCCTCATTACATGGCTGCTGTCCATGAGGTCGAAAAAGAATCAGACACGACTTAGCAACTAAACACCAACATCTAGATGTGCTTGTAAAATTTCAATCAGGGAATTCACCACTAGAGGCCTTCCCTCTTTCTAGTAGGAAGTGTTCCCTAGTAGAAGAAATCTGACTCTGTGTCCTCTATCCCCAAGGCTAGTGTCCCCCTGAGGATTAGAAAGAACAAGTATGTTCTGTCTTCTACGACAGACTTTCTTCTACTGGAGGGGAATAACCATATTCCCCAAGACTTCTCTTCCCAGTATGACCCAGTCTGGGCCTTTTCACTATCGTGGATACTTTACTCTCAGAAAACATCATGCTTTAGAAAGTAAATGCAATATTCCAATGTGGTTTGACCAGCACAAAGTAGAGCAGAACTATCACTTTCTAGGTAACGATTCAGTATTAATCTAGCTTAAGGTATTAATACCTGCTTTGAAATAACCCACTATGAATATGAAAGTCATACACCCTAATAAACATGTAAATAACTTTACATTCATGGTGGGCACATATGTTGGAGAATACTTCTGAAAGTCCACTGACTGGGAAAACAACAGGACCAAAGCAGCAGCAGCAATACTTGACCAGCAGCACTTACTTAGATGTCAGTTATTAAAGCTGCTGCTGTTTCTACACTATTCAGTGACAAACCTCTTCTAAAATTACAGCCTTTTAAATAGACTTTCCATTTCTCTCTATACTATTGTGAGTACTGCTTTTCTGCTTCCATCCACTTCTTCTGTTACAGACCCTCCCTTCCCTCTTTCTGCACCCTTAAGAGTGGACACATGACCCAGAATGAACCAGTCAGAGTTCCTCCTCAGGACTGTTCTAACTGAGGGCAGGAGAGAGGTGTTTTCCCCCTTTGGTGAAAGCTAGTGGTTACAGCTGCAGCCACGTGAGGAAAGCTGATCTGAACAAATAAAGCCAATACATACGAAGTTCTCCACAGTGTTCAGATTCCTGGACCATGTCACAGGGGAGGCATCCTCCACTTCAGTCCCATCCCCTGACCTCCCATTCCCCCTTTAAAGCCATCTGAGCAGGGCTCAGGACATTTGTGGCCAGTAAAGTGGCTTCTCCTTTCCTTCCATCTGGGATGTAATCTCTGCTAAAACAGAGAAAAAGACTCTTTTCCAGGCTTAGTTGTGCAGCTTGCAGGATACTGGTTCTCTGACCAGAGATTGAACTGAGGGCCCTGGCAGTGAGACTGCCAGGGAATGTCCCCTCTTCCCCCAGCAAAAGACTTTTGAGTATAATGTAACACCAGAATTATGCTATGAGAAGTAGTCAAAATCAGCAAGAGAAAAACTGTTTCACAGTGGCTTCATACTGAAGAAACCAAAGGACTGAATGCTTCTTCTGGAGTAGAAACTGGAGGGAAATGCATGGATTTCTGACTGGTAACAAAGCAGAAAGGGTAGGAGGGAGGTGGAAGGAGAACTACAGGGAAGAGAGCATTAAAGATTTAAAAGATAATTTGAGAGGTAAAAGAACCATGTTTACTATCCTCTGCATTAGCTAATAGTAAGATACTCTTCTTGAACTATGTCGTCGTATCTTTCCTAACATGAGCAGCAGAACAAAGCGTATATAGGCATCCCCCCGACCTCAAGAGTACTGTGTAGTATGAATGTGATGAGAAAGCAAAGGAGGCTAAGAGAAAAATGTCCGCCATGAGGAGACTTCAGTCTCATCTTCTGACTCCCTGGGTATCTATTATTACCTTCCCCACATTCTCATCACCTGGACAGATTCAGTGAAGCATGTTTCTACTGAAAAGGACCTCAAGCTGTTGGTGAAGGTGCAGAACAAGATCCCTCCACACACCACCGACAGTGTTCCCACAGTACAGCTCTGCTCATGTTATCAGGCATGTGCCCCTGTCTGCAATGGACTGTGGCTACCCCACCTCCCTAGAATGCCCCTGAACTCCCATGGCTTTAGTTCTGATTCCTCTTGGGTGTCTATATACAGGTAAGAAACTGGTCCTATGTAGCTAAAAGGATACGGATTAACAAGAGAAATAAGAGAGCTATACAAAGTGCCCAGTCTTTTTTGCCCTTTGCCCCTCCCAGACGAGATGTTTTTTCTGCTCCTAATAAAGCTTTAGAACAAGACTAAGAATCTGCACGGCTACAACTTCACTAAGCAGACAAAGGCCTACATAAAGTTCCACACAACTGCACATATTTTAAAATTACTTGCTAGAGTACCTCCACTTCAATGATGTCATCCAGCGACCCCAACAAAAGAACTATTTCAATGTCTTGAACTTTGCAGTCAAGCAACATATTATGCTTCTCTAACCGATTCTGTTCCAGAGAACTCTGAAGGATCACAATTTCTTTTTGCCATTTTCCCACTTCCCTGCAAATACAGAGATATGAAAAAGTGATTATATTTTACTAATTACATAAAGTTCCATCAAGGAAGAAAAACATGTTCATAAACTTACTTGAAAAAAATATTTTTTCTTTCAAGTGCTGTTAAGTTGCAGAGTTAGTCCATGAATGCTTGTAATTTAAACTTTAACACTCCTAACAAAGGCCACGAATATGATTATTTAATCCAAGGGAACATTTTCAATAATAAACATTATTACTTTAATCAGGCTAGTAACAATACAGTGCTCTCCAAGTTACCTTATTTTTAAATCTGTACAATTTTTCAAACTGTATCTCTCTCAATATAAGTTCTATATTTTAGAACCTCAAACCAAGAGAAAGTGTCTGTTAGCAAGATAAATGTCTTGCCAATTAAGTCATTATATACCTAATAGTGTAAACATTATTACTACCATCACCACCACTAATGTAAGGCCTTCTCTCTTAATGAGGGCTTAGGAGTTTTACCAGTTGAAACAAAAGGGGGGACTTTAAAGAGGACCCAGACTAAAAATAAAAGAAAATAAATTAAGAATTATACAGTTTTCAAAAATCTGATGATAGAGATGTGGTTCTATTTAAATGTGAGCCAAAAAAAAAATCATGTCTAAACAAACTTAATTCCACTCAAAAATCTTAGACAAAGAATTTTCTGGCAGCATCCTGAAACACTAAGACTTTGAACATTGTGAAATATTCAAGAGTTTGAGTAAAAACAGAACTCACTGCACCTGTTCACTTATGGGTGTGTCAATCACACAGCAGAGCAGATGTCATTGGTTCAATAGGCCCCAGTGGACTCAAAGTGCTACTGATCATCATCACAGCAAATACATGCTCATTGTATGCCAGGTACTGTTCCAAGTGCCATATGAACTCATTTAATCTTTACGACTAGTCTATGACGTAGGCACTATTACCATCCCCACTTTACTGATAAGAAAATGAAAGCACCATACATAAGCAGCAGAGCTAGGGCCTGGAACCATGCAGTATGGCTCCAGATTCTACACCTCACTCACTATGCTCTGTAACACAGACTAGCAGGGCCTTCCTAACAGGAAGGGGCCAATGTCAAGGAGATTTATGGTAAGGAAGCTGAACCCCAATACTCTGGCCACCTGATGCAATGAAATGACTCATTTGAAAAGACCCTGATGCTGGGAAAGATTGGAGGCGGGAGGAGAAGGGGATGACAGAGGATGAAATGGTTGGATGGAATCACCAACTCAATGGACATGGGTTTGAGTAAGCTTCGGGAGTTGGTGATGGACAGGGAAGCCTGGCATGCTACAGTTCATGAGGTCGCAAAGAGTCAGACACGATTGAGCGACTGAATTGAACTCTTTGTAAAGGTCTCTTTTTACTCATTTAAAAGTACTATACACTCTAAATAGCTAACCACCTCTCTTGGTTTTTACCCTAAGTTGCAATGCTTGATAGATGCAATAGGAGACCAAAAGCCACATAAAGGTACATATTCAAATAATAAAACTTCTATAATAAATTTCAAATTGATGGTAAACATTTTTTAAACTCTGATAAACTTTTAAATCACCTATCAATGGCCAAAAACTTCTTTCGTTCCTCTTCAATTTGAGCTTGGACTTTATCAACATTGGTATTCTGAGTGACAAATTCATCCTTAAGTTGCTGCTGCTTTTCCATGAGTTCATCCACAATTTTCAGACAATTTTCTTCAACCTGTATGGAGATGATTTACATTACAGGTTCACATCTTTTACATTAATAAGGCCAACAGGTCATTTTATTATTAATACAACCATGCCAGTCATTCCAAGATAAACTCTGTCCTGCATGCTGCCAGAGCCTCCACTGTAGAATGTGACCCACTCCTGTTTATACTACCAGGTAATCACTACCTTTCTCTTTCACTTTGGATTCATTTCCCAGCTTGCTGCCATCTGACTTCTGTTTCCACTGTCCAGTGAAAACCTTCTTCCTACCAGACTTTACCTTCTTGGCTTTAACTTTAGCCTTTTCACTTTAACTTTGCTCACTTCCTTTCCCCTCAGACCCTGGGGATCGTGGCTGTCTTCATAACCAAAGCAACCACTACATCCAGAACTCCATCCTTGCTCCATTGCTCTTCGCTGCCTACTCTCTGAATTTACATAATGTATTCAATCTACTCTCATAAACTAGTCTAGACTTCTCTTGCTATCCATGTACTTGCTAACGACCTGTCAGAAATTGCTGTTTAGATGTCACACAGGGAAGTCATACTCCACAGGCCCAAAATTTTCTCTCCTTAATCTCTCCTCCTATCCACCAATCACCCAAGTGAGAATTCAGGACCATCCTCTCAACATCTAGAAAGTCATGAAGCTGTGCGGATTTTACATCAAGTATTTCTCAAATCTGTACCCCTTCCCCACCTTCTATCACTATTAGAGCTTTTCAGGAACTCAACAAATGCTTATTCATCAAAGTCATCACTTCAATGACACTTTGGTCACGCATCATTAATTACCTTCTTTAGGTTATCAGTGTCTTCTCTACCTTTCTGGATTGTTTCCTTTAATGTGTTAATCTTATTCAGTTTCTTCTTCAGATGATTGCGACTGTATTCAAGTTGAATATTAAGCCGAGTTTTTTGTTTCTCAAATTCTAATCTAGTATAATAAAGTCAAGCATTAAAAGCGGTAAAAAGAGTCCTTTAATTAAAAAAATTAAAAAAAATTTTTTTTGGTTTTTATTATAGAAAACTTCAAACACAAACATAAAAAAAGAACACTACAATGGATTTCCATATAGCTATTACCCAACTCTAATAAGTAATTCATGGTTCATCTTGTTTTACCTATAATCCCACTTATTACTCCTTCCCATCACTGAATTATTTAAAGCAAATTTCAGACATCATGTAATTTCATCAATAAATATTTCAATATGTTTCTCTGAAAGTGAAGTGACTTTTAATACATAACCATAAACTTATATAGGTAGAAATGATAAAATTCTTAATATCAAAGTGCTATCTTTGCCAAATTTCCTGATTCTCATTCATTTAAAAAAACTGGTTTGTTTGAATCAGGATTTATATACTACATATGAATGTGTTTCTCAAATCCTTTACAATCTATAGTTTCCTTATTTTTTTTCTTTAAGTTACACGTCATATGTTTATTCTATTTAGTCAATTAATCTTTTCAAATAGTAGTTCATTCACAAACTCCAAATTTGGGGAGTTCAAGAACATGTTCTTTCCTGATGTACTTTCCTACTATGCGAGCTTCATAACCTCCCCATAAAGAAGTCCAGTATCAAAAAGACAGTTTCTTCAGTAAGTGGTGCTGGGAAAACTGGACTTCTTTTATATGTAAAAGAAGGAAATTAGAACATCCTCTAACACCATATACAAAAATAAACTCAAAATGGATTAAAGGCCTGAATGTAAGATCAGAAACCATAAAACTCTTAGAGGAAAACATAGGAGGAACACTCTTTGACATAAATTGTAGCCACATTTTTTGGAATCTGTCTCCTAAAGCAAAGGAAATAAAAGCAAAAATAAACAAATGGTACCTAATTAAACTTGTAAGCTTTTGTACAGAAAAGGAAACCATTAACAAAAGGAAAAGNTCAGAAACCATAAAACTCTTAGAGGAAAACATAGGAGGAACATTCTTTGACATAAATTGTAGCCACATTTTTTGGAATCTGTCTCCTAAAGCAAAGGAAATAAAAGCAAAAATAAACAAATGGTACCTAATTAAACTTGTAAGCTTTTGTACAGAAAAGGAAACCATTAACAAAAGGAAAAGACAACCTATTAAGTGTGAGAAAATACTTGCAAATGATGTAACTGCTAAGGTGTTAATATACAAAATATACAATCAGCTCAAACAACTCAAAACCAGACAACCAATGAATAAATGGGCAGATCTGAACAGACTATTTCCAAAGAGGAAATGCAGATGGCCAACAGACAAAC
>SJYA01006664.1:0-20540 GCA_006410615.1 Neotragus moschatus
TTAGTTCCTCTTCACTTTCTGCCATAAGGGTGGTGTCATCTGCATATCAGAGGTTATTAATATTTCTCCAGGCAATCTTGATTCCAGCTTGTGCTTCTTCCGGCCCAGCGTTTCTCATGATTTACTCTGCATATAAGTTATATAAGACCAAGATAATTATGACCAAGATAATCACAACCAAGATAATCAAGACCAAGATAATCACTATGGTGTGATCTCTCACCTAGAGCCAGACATCCTGGAATATGAAGTCAAGTGGGCCTTAAAAACGTCACTACGAACAAAGCTAGTGGAGGTGATGGAATTCCATTTGAGCTATTTCAAATCCTGAAAGATGATGCTGTTAAAGTGCTGCACTCAATATGCCAGCAAATTTGGAAATTCTATACAGATACCACACAAAAATGAATAGCTAGCTTGTTGATTCTCCTAGAGAAAATACATGTAAGGGATGATGAAGCAGAAGAAGACAAATCAGTTGAAGTAATCAGCTGATTTGACTAGAAGACAACGTTTCAAAGATTTTGAGAAGTATAGAGTTCTTTGATTATTATTTTGATGGAAAAGGGTAAGGAGATAGGCAAGAATTATATCAACAGAAGTCATGAGATAAACATGAGTTATAAACATGAGAATTATGTCAGAAGGAATCTAAGTGATGGGAGCCATCAATGGACTTTAAGCAAGGCATTGATCTGGCCATATATGTATTTTATTGTAGCATGGAGATTAAATTAAATGTAAAGGGAGTAAAACAGAAGGCAGAAGAGCTGGTTATTAGGGCATTTTTTGTGTATGCCTGCTAAGTCAATTTTATATAGGCTGCCAGGCATTGCTACATCCTAAATATGAAAAGAAGATTCTGTAGTATGATAATAATTATATGATTAAAAGACAAAATATAATTCAGCAATGAGAACACGTTATAAGTACAAGAAACTAAGATTTCTAGAAGTCTGACTTGAGAAATTGTTAAAAGTCTTATCATTCAAAGAAACCAGCACTATAGAAAGAAGTTATTGTTATTCAGAGAAATGGAAATGTAATTTCCATTAATTTGGAAATTACATTACAATGGAAATTACATTACACAATCTGTAACACAACCAGGTACAGATGCATGCTGCTTTATTTATAAATCTGAATGAATGTGTTTATTTTCTGGAAATTTATACTTTAAGAAAAATAATTTCTATTGAATGCATCTATTTATGAATTACAGAAAATGCTTTTATAACTTTTTCCTGTGCAAATATATGATAATACTTCATACAATAAAAAACACTAATTCAATTTTAACTGCATTATTTCAACTCAGCAAGCATCTATTATGAGCTTCTGTGTCATAAAGAATATACTAGGGCAGTAGAAATGCAAAGATAATGAAGAAATAATCCTTTTCTCCAAAGATTGTGTTGCATAGAGGGAGAAAAACAAATAAAATAAAATGACCAAAGAGTCATTGCATTAAGAGCTGTAGAAAAGTGCTAAAGAATCACAAAGGGACAGTCTCAGGGCAGGTCATAGGTGACTAGTGTTCCCTCTGGTTATATAGGGAGGAGGAAGCAATTTTCTGAGCTATTCAAGACTTTGAATCTCTAAATCAGAAAGTAAGTAGGGAACAAATCATCAAACCTCTTGATCTTGATTCTAGTGTTGCCTTTATCATGAGGAAGCCTGAGTGTGCCAAGAGGATTGAACTCTGAGCAGGTTTGTTTAAGATGTATGTACAGCTGGGAGATTTTTTCCCCACATTCTGACATCAAACTCCCCATTAGTCTGATGTAGTACTGAGTTTGCATCTATTTTCTGGCTTTCACATACATCTTAGTGGAATATTTATAAAGGCTGTTTAAAATAATATTTTTTACACTGAATACATAAAGTTTCCCCAGTATCATTGATGTATAGTTGACAAAATATCTAAGTGCCTATCACAGTAATTTGATATATATAAATACATTGTGAAAAGATTTCCACCATCTAGTTAAAATATCCAACACTTTTATCTTTGCATATGTATGTGAATATTTAAGTTCTACATTGTCAGCAAATTTCAGTGATATATTATTATTAGCTATAGTTACCATGTTTTCTATTAGATCCTCAGACATTATTCACCCTTCATTTAAAAGTTTGTACCCCCTTTTTTAAATTGAATTATTTTATTTTCATAAAAAAGAAATCTCTAAACATAAAACCATATTGTTTTTACAGAGAACAAAATATTTAAAATAATATTTTAAAGTATCAGGTTTCTATTTAACTTGTAATTTTTGTTTTAATTATTTTTATCTCCTCACATTTCAAGTTTGTACATTAGTACTAATGTATTACATGGGAAAAAGTGAATTTACTCATTCAAATGTAAGCTATAACTACAATGGCACAAATATAATTTAAATCTAATTCTAGAAGCTTAATAAATGTGAATATTTTGTATACTTTGTCCCTGTATAATGTCTGACCTAGTATTTTTTTCTTTTTTTAATATAAATTTATTTTAATTGGAGGTTAATTGCCTTACAATATTGTATTGGTTTTGCCATACATCAACAGGAATCCGCCACAGGTATACACATGTTCCCCATCTTGAACCCCCCTCCTTCCTCCCTCCCATACCATTCCTCTGGGTCATCCCAGTGCACCATCCCCAAGCATCCAGTATCATCCATCAAACCTGGACTAGCAATTCATTTCATATATGATATTAGACATGTTTCGATGTCATTCTCTCAAATCATTCCACCCTTGCCCTCTCCCACAGAGTCCAAAAGACTGTTCTATACATCTGTGTCTCTTTTGCTGTCTCACATACAGGGTTATCATTACCATCTTTCTAAATTCCATATATATGTGTTAGTATACTGTATTGGTGTTTTTCTTTCTGGCTTACTTCACTCTGTATAATAGGCTCCAGTTTCATCCACCTCATTAGAACTGATTCAAATGTATTCTTTTTAATGGCTGAGTAATACTCCATTGTGTATATGTACCGCAGTTTTCTTATCCATTCATCGGACATCTAAGTTGCTTCCATGTCCTGGTTATTACAAACAGTGCTGCAATGAACAGTTTGTACCCTTTTATGGATCTCTTCTTGTTCCCAGTCCCTAGCAACCAACTTTCTATTCTCAGTTTCTATTAGTTTCACTTTTGCAACATTCCACATATAAAAATACCATGCATTATTTATATTTTTCTCTCTGAATTATTTCACTTAGCATAACATTCTTAAGATCTATCCATGCAGTCTCAATTGGCAGCATTTCTTTCTCACAGCTATATAATATTCCATTCACTTTCTCTTTACCCATTCTTTAATTGAATGGCATTTTGTTTCTGTATCTTAGCTAATGTGAATAATGCTGCAATGAGAATCAGAGTGCACATATCCTTTTAATATCCTTTTGTCTTTCTCTGTGGATAAACCCAAAGGTGAAATTTTATGGCAGTTTATTTTCAGTTTTTTAGAAACTGCCATACTGTTTTCCATTTTGAGTGTACCAATTTCAGTTCAGTTCAGTTCATTTCATTCGCTCAGTCATGTCTGACTCTTTGTGGCCCAATCGACTGCAGCATGCCAGGCCTCCCTATCTATCATCAACTCCTGGGGCTTATTCAAATTCATGTCCATTGAGTTGGTGATGTCATCCAACCGTCTCATCCTCTGTCATAGCCTTCTCCTTCTGCCTTCAATCTTTCCCAGTATCATGGTCTTTTCAAATGAGTCAGTTCTTCACATCAGGTGGCCAAAGTATTGGAGTTTCAGCTACAACATAAGTCCTTCCAGTGAATATTCAGGACTAATTTCCTTTAGGATGGACTGGTTGGATACCCTTGCAATCCAAGGGACTCTCAANTGAATGGATAAGAAAGCTGTGGTACATATACACAATGGAGTATTACTCAGCCATTAAAAAGAGTACATTCGGATCCATCAGTTTTTTCATAGTGTGTTGTTTAACCTCCATATTGTTTTTTTCTTCTTCTTTTCTTTCTGTGGTTCATTTCTAGTTTCTTACCACTGTGGTCAGAAAAAATGTTTGAAATAACTTCTACCCCTTTAAATTTGTTGAAACTTGCATTATGTCTTAGTATGTGGTCTGTCCTAGAGAATGTCCCACGTACACTTGGAAAGAATGTGTATTCTGGGTTTTTTGGATGTCGTTTCCTGTAGACATCAATTAAGTCCAGCTGTAAATCTATTGTGTCATTTAAGAGCTCTGTTGCCTAACTGATTTTCTGTCTAGAAGACAGGTCTTCTGATGTCAGTGCAATGTTTAAATACCCCATATCATTGTATTCCTGTTACCTTTGCCTTTTATGTCTGTTATTATTTGCTTTACATTATTTAATTAATATTACATTTTTTACATTTAGGTGCTCCTACATTGGCATATATGTTCAGTTCAGTCACTCGGTTGTGTCCGATTCTTTGTGACCCCATGGACTGCAGCACGCCAGGCCTCCTTGTCCATCACCAACTCCCGGGCTTACTCAAACTCAAGTCCATTGAGTTGGTGGTGCCATCCAACCATCTCATCCTCTGTTTTTCCCTTCTCCTCCTGTCCTTAATCTTTCCCAGCATCAGTGTCTTTTCCAGAGTCAGTTCTTCACATCAGGTGGCCAAAGTATTGGAGTTTCAGCCTCACCATCACTCCTTCCAATGAATATTCAGGACTGATCTCCTTTAGGATGGACTGGTTGGATCTCCTTGCAGTCCAAGGGACTCTCAAGAGTCTTCTCCAACACCACAGTTCAAAAGCACCAATTCTTTGGTGCTCAGCTTTCTTTATAGTCCAGCTCTCAAGTTCATACATGACTACTGGAAAAAACCATAGCTTTGACTAGACAGACCTTTGTTGGAAAATATGTTAATGAGTCTAAAATCTTCTTGTATGGATCCCTTTATCAGTATCTAATGTCATTCTTTGTCCTTTGTTATTCACAGTCTATTTTGTCTGATATGAGTATTGCTATCTTTGGCTTTTTGTTGCTTTCATTCTCATGAGACATCATTTCCCAGCCCCTTATTTATCAATATAGCATCTTTAACCCTAAAGTGAGTCTCCTGTAACAACATATTGTAGATACTTTTTTTTTTAATACAACCTTTGAGTCAGTGTCTTTTGATTGGAGCATTTAGTCCATTCACATTTAAAGCAGTTACTTATAAGATGTATTTATTGTCATTTTAAACCTTATTTTCTAGTTGATTTTGCAGTTCTCTTTGTTTCTTTCCTTTTGTGGTTTGATGGTTTTCTCTTGAATTAACCTGAATTTCTTTCCTCTTGGAGTTTTGTGAATCTGTTGAATGTTTTTGAATTGTGATCACTCTGGCTTTCAAGTACGTTAACCCAGAATTATATCTGCTTGCATCAGACTGATAGTTGTATAAGTTCAGGCATATTCTAAAAAAAAAAAAAAGTCTATAGTCTTTACTTCCTTCTTCTGCATTTTGTGATTATTTTATCCTATTTTACAGCATGATGTTTATCTTTTTGCTGTTAACTGTAGTCATAGTTGCTTTAATAAAATATTTATTGTTTTAAATCTATGTACTAGTTTCTTTAAGGGATGTTTAATCCTTTTTTTTTAATTGGCCTATCCTATTGTACTTTTACCCTTTCTTACATATTCTTGCTTCTTTTCTATTTAGAGAAGATCTTCAATATTTTTTAGGATAGACTTAATGCTGTATTCTTGTAGTTTTTGCTTGTCTGAGAAATTCTTTGTTTCTCATTCTATTCTAAGTGATAATCTTAATGGGGAGAGTATCCTAGGTTGCAAGTTTTCCCCTTTCAGAACTCTAAATATATATTGCAGAATATATATTCTGGTTTGCAACTTTTCTGTAGAGAAATCAACCTGTGGGGGTTCCTTTGTAACTGACTCTTTGTTTTTCTTTTCCTTACTTTTGAATCGTCTTTAACTTCTGTCATTTTAATTATGGTATATTTTGGTGTGGGTCTACTGGGTTCATCTTGTTCAGGACTCTCTCTACTTCCTATACCTGGATATCTGTTTCCTTCTTTAGGTTTGGAAAGTGTTCAGCCATAATTTCTTCAAATACATTTTGATCCTCTTCTTTTTTTCCCTTCTGGGATCCCTATTGCGTGTAGGTTGGCATGCTTTAAATGATTCCACAGATCTCATATGCTGCTTTCATGTTTTCCTTCCATTTGTCTTTCTCTCTGTTGTTCTGATGGTGTTATTTCCATTATTCTGTCTTCCAGATCCCCTATTTGTTCTTCTGCATTATTTAGTCTGCTTTCAGTTCTGTTTTTCTCTCAGCAATTGAGTTGTCTAATTTGATCGTTTCCTCTTTATAGTTTCCAGTTCCTTGTTACGGTGACCTGAATGTCTTTTGAAAATCTTTCTTAATTCCTTTAACATTTTTATTACTTTTTTCAACTCAAGATCTAGTGTACTGAAGAGGGCTGTTTCATTGATTATTTTTAGGGAATTTTGCTTGTTCTGTTTGTTGAGAGTAGTTCCTTTGCTTCTTCATTTTGCTTACACTTCTGTGACTCTACAAATTTAGAAGAAATAGTTACTACTGTGGTCTTGAGGGCTGTGTTTACGTGGGCGCATCCCTCTATAGACTGTGTGAGTCTAATATCTTCGTCTTGAGAGCTGTCTCTGTTAGGGATGCCTGTGACATCTTCACCCAGAGTGTGCTGGCTGTTGTCCCCTTGATAGAGGTTATGACTGGCGCTGTGTGGAGATCCTGCACTGGATGTTGGGCAGCACCTCCTCTTCTCTCGGTGACTGTCACAGCCCTGTGGGGGACTGGGTCTACTTCCCAGCTGGTGCAGCGGAGGCCCTGATGTGTGTGTGTGAGAAGGCTCTGCTGCTCTTGAGTCTGCGCTCTGTAGCAAAGAGATGAGTGCTGAAGCCAGAGAAGCTCATGTGGTCCCAGCGAATGTGGGCACCACCTCGCAGGCCCCCAAGGTTCTGTTTGGAAGCAGCCCACGCTGCGTTCCTTTCTCTGTTGTGTTTGCCCCTGACCTCGTGTAAGGCCGGCCCTGAGGATCAGGGCGTTGTGGCTGCAGAAACTGAAGTGGTGGAGCTGCCACCTGAGACCTGAGCTGCCTCTGTGGTAGGGCTCTCCCAGGGCCTGTCCCCCCAGATTCTAGCTGCAGGCTTTGTGTGAGCTGGGTGTAACTGGAGCGCTTCTGCTGGGAAAGGAACCAGTGCAAGCTTCTCCCGAGGGCCCGTCCACTGGAGACACGCGATGCTGTGGATTACGTCCCTCGCCTGATGTGCACGCCAACAGAGTCTGCTGCGGCAGGACCCCATGACCCCTACATGTCCCTGCTGTGACAGTGCTGATTATGGGCTCGGATATCAGCCTCTTCCCCATAGTGTGTGTATTCCCAAAGCCTACCAGTGGAGCTGTGCCCTGCCACGAGCAGACTAACAGCGGGCTTTCTAATGGTGAATCCACACCCTGCCATGTGGGTGCCAACAACAGGCTCTGCTCCCCAGTTGTTGCAGTAGAAGCCCTGAAGGTTGCATTTGAGAAGGCCCTTAAGTTTGTGGTCTGTCCCAAGGAGGTGGGCGCCGAAGCAACAGAGACCCACGTGGTCACTGTGAACCTATGCACCATTCATGCAGGCATCCACGGTTCTGCTCAGAAGCAGGTCAGGCCACATCCCTTTCTCCGTTGTGCTTGTCCTTGACCTAATGCAAGCCTGGCCTGGAGCTTAGGCCTGGACTACACTTCTGCCCTCTGGGCTGTTTCTGCACATCTAGGCTGAATCCTTTCCCAGAATCCATCCACAGAAGCCCAAATTTCAGCAGCTGTCCACTGAATGTACTAGCAGCTCTGCCTAAAGGACAGTTAAGGTTAGGAAGTGCACTGAGGTGGCAGCCATCAGGGCCGGTCCCTCTCTGTCCTGACAGCTAACAAGCCAGCACATGCAGGCCTCCTCATGGGCAGAGCCCAGGCCCCTCCAGATCCCCTATCTAGCCAAATGGACCTCCCAGACAGTGAAGGGCGTGCCCAAGGGGAGGGGCTTTTCTCCTTTCACAGCTCCCTCCCAGGAGCGCCGGTCCTGTTCCAATGCCTTTTTGTTATCCTACCAGTTGTGTGGGGATCTTTCTTGCAGCTCTGGCTGTGTAAGAGGTCTTCTGCTAGTTTTCAGTGGCAATTTTACCGCATGTAGATGTCTTTTTGATGTGTTTTGGAAGATGGCAAGCTCCACATCCTTCTAATTCACTCTCTTAACCTCCCACTTTGAAATCTCTCTCATATCTTTAGATAAGTATGAGAATCAGCTTGTACTCCGTTAGTGTCTGGCCACTAAATGGTGCAAAGGGACATTAAACAGTGTTACTTGGCAGAAAGATGTCAGTTGTCACTTGACATTGACATAGTCCAATATAATATTCTGGCTTAGGGGCCAAATTTGCTTATCAGGCGAAATGATATAGACAGATTGCATTTTAGTCTTCAAACACAAGTTACAAATGACTGTGTAATCAGATAACTACATGGAATGATTGAGCACATAGCTCAGTTGAAGAAAAATAAACATGTGATTTAAATAAAATAAAATCAAATAAAAATTTAAAAATCAATTAAATTAAATTGAATTAAATTAAATTAAAATTAAATCACTGCCAAATAATTTAAGAAATAAACTTCACAAATTATAAAAAAAGAATAATATGCAGTTAAAGCCTCATCTCAAATAGTTTTTATTCCCATCTTGAAAATCGAAGTTTCAAGCACAGAATTCCACTCTAAATTGAATTTGGCTATTCCTAAGAAAGTCATTTGTTTGATTCCTTAGATTTTCCATTTATGAAGAAATATTTGCATTCTAAGTGAGCACTGCAAAGATTATTTGTGTAAGACAGTATTAACATAGTGTTCAGAATATTTTCAAGTACAAAGATAAATATAAATGTTATCAAAGCCCCATAGTCTTTGCAAGTCCTGTGCTGCCCTAATGGGAGGACTCTCATCCAGATGCTAGAAGATTTCTTTAAACTTGGCCTTCTATGATCAGCATAGGTCTCAGGAAACTGATGATTTAAATTCTTAATTTATGTCATTAGCTAATATCAACATAAAATTTGAGAGGCCTCAAGCTACACATGATCTTAGTTAAACATCTTTCTTCTTTTCCATTAAGCTTAGTGTCATTCTCAGACCAAATCTTTAACTTAAATGAGAAACTTTAATGGCCTATGAAGAAAATCTATAACAGCAAATCGTATCCAAATATGAAAGCATTACATATTTATGACTAAATGTTTAATAAATGATGAACCATTTAATTGAGAGCAATGCCATTATGTGGACATTATAAACTTTCCTCATAAATCTGTAACTGAAATATCTCTATTTTATCATTTTCAAATCTTAGAAGCAACTCACATAAGAAAAAGCAATGGGCTTGAACAGGATTTGGAGAATGTAACAATCAGTTTAAACAGGTAGCTATTTTTACACATTGGGTGATTATGTTTGTTCTTTTATAGTTTTTAGACTAAGAAGAACTGTCTCTGCTTCCATTAACTTTAAATGTCACGTTAAGAATGTATAATCAAACCCTGAAGGGGAAAAATTATGAACCATATGGAGGGTGGGGAAAATTGCTTAGGTTAAGTACTGCTTCCAGACTTTTCCAGTGACTACCTGCATTACCGCCCTTCACTGCTGTGGGTAGAAGCTTCATCTTTAAAATCTGGAGGTTTGCTTAGATCTACTTTGAAGTCACTTTCAGTTCTCAAAATATCTGATGGCTTAAATTCTGGTATAGTCATGATGTACTGTGAGCAGTCAACAGGGTAACATATTTCAATTACGAATTTTGATTTCAAAACTACTTACAGTTAGGATTGGTGGTCCTGGTGGTCCCATGTCTCCCTAAAGGATGAAAAAAAAGCTACAATTACCAATAGTCCCTTCTTGCCCACCTACTGACAAATTTTAAGAATGGATCAAAGCAATATCTAGATAAATCTAGATGGAAAGAAAAGTAGAATTTTACCTTGATAAAAGTGTCTTCACAATGAAAAATTTATCACATGCTTTTAGCTATCATGATATAAAAATCACCTCATGCATCCGCATGCTTTCTGCAGCAGCAGAACTTGTTTTGCAAAGCTAAAATAACCTAATTTCTATTTTTTTGTCTACTAATCCAAAATTAGAAAGAGTATCTCTTCAAATATGGTTACTTGCCAATGGAGCAGCTGGGAAATGTCACAATGACTGATTATATTTCTGACAAAGTTAGCACAGTAATAATAAGTGGGCCAGCAAAAATAATAAGTGGGTCTCCCCACTTCATGCCTTCAGCAGCCCCATTGCCTCTTTTAAAGCTTTGCTGAACTGGCTTTGCACTTGCGAACACTTGTAAGAGGTTTTGCCTGTAGTCATGAAATTTTAAATACTAACGTTGCTTTGCTGACCATTACATGAATACAAATTACCAGGTAGATATATTGAAAAACTATTCAAAATCTGAAGAATATGGTTAATCTAAATGTTTATTATTTTTCAATTTATAAATATGTCACCTATATGCTTTATTGTATCACCGTATGTATTTACTTCATGGGAACTCTTGGTCATTAAGATCAAGCGTCACAGAGAGAGGTAAGACAAGGGTAGAGAATTAAGAGGTACAAACCACTATGCACAAAGCAAATGAGCTACAAGGATATACTGTACAACGCAAGGAAGATAGCCAATATTTTACAATAGCTTTAAATGGAATATAAGCTATACAATTTTTGAATCACTATGGTGATTCAAAATGAATCACCATGGTGATTCGTATTCCTAAAACTAATAAAATACTGCAAATTAAACTATACTTCAATTAAAAAAAGGGGGGGGGGCTTCCCTGGTGGCTCAGAAGGTAAAGAATCCACCTGCAATGCAGGAAACCCTGGTTCAATCTCTGGGTCGGGAAGATCCCCTGAAGAAGGCAATGGCAACCCACTTCAGTATTCTTGCCTGGAGAATCTCATGGACAGAGGAGTCTCATGGGCTACAGTCCACGGGGTAGCCAAGAGCTGGACACAACTGAGCAACTAACATTTTCACTTTTTCAATAAAAAGTGAATACTTTTTAAAAAGGTAAGTCTTAGAATGTTAAATTTGACAATTAGAGACCTTCTATCTCATCAAATCCCCTCATTTTGTAGATAAATATGTTGAACCCCAGAGTGCTGATGGTGAATTAAATAAAGTTATCGCATAAGGAAAAAATATCAAGTATCGCTGCCTTAACCCCTCTTCAAGTGGACATTATGGAACCAACACTGTGGCAGGGGGCGCTGGATATTGTATTCTTATATGAGAGTATCTCTACAACATTCTCTTTTCTCATTTAACAAAATCACCTGAAAAGTGAATACTTTTCTATTTATATAATACATATATATATATATATATATACACATTTCATTATATTGGGAACAACTGAATAAAAATAACCAATATTTGTTAAAAGAACATTGATGAAATTTAAATCAGTCATGGGGGACCAATTTGCAGGCAACTTTATTGTGAAGGTAAATACTGGAGACAGACAAAGATTTCTAAATATGTTGAGAATGAGGAACAAAATACAGTGCAAAATGCCCATATGTACAATTGTCATCAAACTAGGATCACCCAATGACCTTACTCAAAACAACTCTCGCTTTTACTATAATTTTCTTTTCCAGAGAAGGCGATGGCACCCCACTCCAGTACTCTCAGGCCCCTATAAAATGACATGAGAAAATGTGGCAGGAAGAGGGGCATTCAGATTAAGACTGAGATGCCCAGTTAACCTCTTCCCCCACAAAGGCCACCTGCTTCACCATGGGAGCATCTCAGTGCTACTGGCAAAGCTCCCCAGCGCAGGACCTAGGTGCGAGTTTGTGATGGAATGAATACCTAATGGTGCCGAGCGAGGGAGAAAAAAGGGAAATCTTCTAAACACAAATTACTGGTGACTAGCAATTGTGCATTTAGCCTCTTCAAACTAATTGAATGAACCAAAAGGTTTTTCTTGTTCCATTTTTTTTTTTTTAACATAATAGCCTTTGGTTAATTTTAACAAAATTACATTTTGGCTGTTAAACAGGGTCAGTGAAAAGTCATTGCATAGTTTCTCAGGGTTTTCTTGAGAAAAGACCGGGTAAATACTGTACCTTTTCTCCTTTTGGGCCAGGTGGACCACGAGGACCCAAGTCACCTTTCACACCCTGTACAAAGAACACAGTCGATGTGATTTCTATACACAGTTCACAGAAGGCTTCAATTTCTAACAAGTCACTAGTTGAAATTTAAAATCATAATTTACTGTACTCCCAAATTCCATTCTTCGGTGTGTGGTATAGAAAAACTGGCAGTAACATGATATACAACATCTGTGCTGTGATGGGTACAGATACATTAAGTCAGTGCGAGGCCGCAGTACTGCATATTAGTGCAACTTTGCTTCCTGCTAAAATTACATTAATTCACCATCTGGGAGAGCATCATCTAAAGATCTATATGAGCTTTTAAGTATCCACTTTGGCTTAAATTTGTCGATCTTGTAGATACCTCTGATTTAGCATTGATTTGGCTTTTTTAAAGATTGCCCCTAAAATTCAAAGTTGAAACATTTTTTAGTCTCTATGGAGAAATCTAATTGGAGGGGAAAAGGGATGAAGAATACATTGTTTTCCCATCCCTCATAAAGTTGGGGCTAAAATGCAGTTCTCTCTCCTGTTTTAAAGCCTGGTTTGTTTCTCTAATTCTTATTTCTTTTTTTACCTGGATTTATAAAGATAGCAGTAAAACTATATAAGACATAGCATATCTGATAAACATATTCATGAGTCTTCTGGACTGATGGGTGTTTTAGTGGGTATATGGTTGATCTGATTCAGAATTTGACAGCTGTCAGGAACACCACAATAGATTTCACTGGAGATCAGTGCTACAGCTGAATGTTTTCAGTGTAAACAGGAAGAAAAGACAGACATGTCCTATGTGGTAAATAGGAAAAATACTTTTCTTAACACACTGGATGAGGGAGGAACAATAACAGAAAAAATATTCTGAAGCCACACAATGCACAGTAAATCCAGGCATCTTACTGTTCCCAATTGAGGAATCCAGCTCTTACTGCTCTGACATTTTACAGTGAATAAACAATGCCAAATGCTATCACTTGTAGCTACTCAATATAGAAGCTGATGATGAATTTAAAGGAACAAAAGAAAACCAGATATTTAAAACAATCTTGTTAAAATTTGTTATCTCGTGAAAACTGCAGTCTTACACTTTAAAAGAAAAATTTAATAGATGAAAATACCTAATTGGTTAAAAAAGGAAAAATCAAAACACCTTTGTGGTTGCATAAACTCCTTCGTGGATAAAATTCATAGCTATGCTTTCTTCCTTTATTACCTCTGGGTATTTATAAAACAAAGATGATTGAAGAATTAAATTATAATTGAAATGTGATATTCTCTTATTATTTGAAATATCCACTCCTTCCCATATCAAGCAACACATACTCTGTTTATACATGCCTCTGGAGTAAAACCTGGCACCACCATAGTTTGAACACTTGCAGAAGGAAAATGGCCATTTCTGTGAATCAAGTTTGTTCTTAGTTCACTCATCCATTTATTCCGTGGACATTTATTGGATACCCTTGGTACAGTCACCACTTATAATCATCAGATCTGCACCGCCCAATATGTAGCCAAGGGCCACATGTAGCTTTTCATCCTTGAAATGTGGCTGGTCTGAATGGAAATATGCCATGAGTGTAAAACACCATTGGGTTTTCAACATTCAGTATAAAGAAATGAATGTACAGTAGCTCATTAGTAATTTAGATGCTGGTTATGTATTGAAAAGTCTCCCCTGGTGGCTCAGAGGGTAAAACGTCTGCCTGCAAGGTGGGAGATCTCGGTTCGATCCCTGGGTCGGGAAGATCCCCTGGAGAAGGAAATGGCAACCCACTCCAGTACTCTTGCCTGGAGAATCCCGTGGACAGAGGAGCCTGGTAGGCTACAGCCCATGGGGTCGCAAAGAGTCGGACACAAACGAGTGATTTCACTTTCACTTTTATGTATTGAAAAGATAATATGCATATGAGATTAAATAAGACATATTATTAAAATTATTTTCACCTGCTTCTTTTTACTTTCTAAAATGTGGCTATGAGAAAGTATAGCATATTTATATTTGTCTTCAAATTATATTTAAAATCTATTATATACACATAATATTATATATGATATATTTTATTGATACTAGTGTTATTTAGAGACATAAAAAAAAAGAACAAGAAGTTCACAAAGACTCTCTCCTTAAGCAAACCTGAGTTGGATTCCTCTGAGTCCTCTCCTTGACTAGGCCTCAACCCTGGCCCCCGTCCATCCATGGCCTGCCTGGCCCAGTTATAGCCAGAATCTTGCTAACTTAGTTTAGAGAGAATTCCCCAGCCTTGATGTCTTTTCTTAGCAGTATTCCCTTCAATGACCACCTCTCTCTATTCCTTGGCTATAAATCCCCACTCATCCTTGCTGTATTCAGAGTTGAGGCCAATGTCTCTTCCCTATTGTAACACTCATATTGTGATAATCTTGACTAAAACCTCTTCTTTACCATTTTAGGGCTTCTCTGGTGGCTCAGAGAGTAAGCAATCTACCTGCAATGCAGGAGACCCAAGTTTGATCCTTGGGTTGGGAAGATCCCCTGAAAAAGGAAATGGCAACCCACTCCAATACTCTTGCTTAGGGAATTCCAGGGACAGAGGAGCCTGGTGGGCTACAGTCCATGGGGCTGCAGAGAGTCAGACACAACTGAGCGACTAACACTTTCACTACTTTTTCACCATTTTAGCAAGTGTCAGAATAATTTTTCCCTTAGCAAAGTCAGATTTCCTGCTGCAGTGGAATTCATGGTGTAGAGGAGGGTGACTGACAGTGACCGGGTCCAGAGGCTGAATGTGCTGAGTGCAGGGCAGTGAGTGTAGCAGCTGGACGTGGGGCTCTGTGCAGAGGCAGTGTTTGTTGTATAGATCCAGCCTTGCACTGATCCTGGGAAATGGTGTTGGGGGAGAGGTAAGGGACTAGCAAGCACAACAGCCCCTGGATGGAAGGAGTGTCATGAACAAGTGAGGAGGTGAGGAGTGGGACATGAACTCAAGGGTAGTCAGAGGTCATGGCACATAGAGAATTGTAGGTTGTGGAGAGAAGGCAGGGTTTTGATCTAGGAGCAAAGGGAAGCCATTTAGGATTTGACGGTGTTTCCCGAAAAGGAGAGTTTTGGCTACAACATGAAAATAGATTACAGGAAGCAAGAGCCAAAGCAGAAAGGGGCTCTCACAGCTTTGCAGGCAAGAGAACAAGATTGTCAGAAGTGGGAATGGAGTTGCAGACGTGATGGAGATGGGCCCTGGGAAAGGAGGGACTGAGGCTGGTTTGTACTTGGCTTTAGGACTGGCTAGGAGGCTGGGCTGTTTACTAAGCTGAGAAGTGTCCTAAAGAGGGGTCTTTTCTCTTCATGCTGGTAGAACATTATCCAGAGCGGGGCGGGGAAACAAACGAAGAAAAGAATAGTTGAGGAAGACAGTGAATATTCATTTCTGCAGCAAATATTATGGAACATCTATACACATGCAAGGCAGAACCCTGTATTACCATGAACAGATGAGTAGGAAGAAATTGTTTCTAATAATGGGAAGGAATATGAAACACAATATTCAGGAAAATGATTAACTCTGGAGTGGGCATGGCATTATGTTGAGTTCTGAGTACATTCTACGATTCATAATCATCATATATGTTACACGTTACAAAAACACTATTTGAAGTATAAACTAATACATTAAAATTTTTCAACACTCCTACCTGACAGACTAACTGTAATCGCAACTTCTGCAGAAGGGACTTACTTGTTGATGTGTCAAGCAAGTACTTGAACTATCTCTGGTTCAATCATCTATGGTCAGGGACAGTTCAGTTCAGTCACTTGGTCATATCTGACTCTTTGTGACCCCATGAACTGCAGCACGCCAGGCCTCCCTGTCCATCACCAACTCCCAGAGTCCACCCAAACCCATGTCCATTGAGTCGGTGATGCCATCAAACCATCTCATCCTCTGTCATCCCCTTCTCCTCCTGCCCTCAATCCCTCCCAGCATCAGGGTCTTTCCCAATGAGTCAACTCTTTGTATCAGGTGGCCAAAGTATTGGAGCTTCAGCTTCAACATCAGTCCTTCCAATGAATATTTAGGACTGATCTCCTTCAGAATGGACTGGTTGGATCTCCTTGCAGTCCAAGGGACTCTCAAGAGTCTTTTCCAACACCACAGTTCAGAAGCATCAATTCCTCAGCGCTCAGCTTTCTTTATAGTCCAACTCTCACATCCATACATGACTACTGGAAAAACCATAGCCTTGACTAGACGGACCTTTGTTGGCAAAGTAATGTCTCTGCTTTTTAATATACCATCTATGGTCACGGACAAGGTGCGGTAATAAAGCAACCAGCCACAGGCAGACGTAAACACTGAGGGCTATGATAAATGTGCCAGCAGGCGTGAAGGGGGCAGGTCCCAGAGAGGCCTAACTCTCCTGGAGATGCTCATGACTTCAGACATGTGGAGTTCCGAAGAGTCAATAAAGGATTCCTGCATTTTTCTCAAGTAAGTCACTTCAGTTTCCCTATAAAATAGGTATAAGTAATAGCTGTCTTTATGGAAACCATCTAAATGTCCATCGACAGATGAATGAAGAAAGATGGGGTGCATATATGTAATGGAAGACTCCTCAGTCATAAAAAAGAATGAAATAAGGCCATGTGCAGCAACACGGATGGACACAGAGACTGTCACACTGAGTTCAAAACAGAAAGACCACTCCCGTATGGTGTCACTTACATGTGAAACCTAAAACATGACACAAATAAACCTACCCGTGAAACAGAATCACAGACAGAGAGGACAGACTGGTGGTGGCCAATGGAGAGGCGGCTGGAGGAGGGGGGTTAGCAGATATAAGCCTTTTATATATAGAATGGATAAAAAAGCAAGGTTTTACTAGATATACAGAGAGCTATATTTCTATGATAAACCATAATGGAAAAGAATATATATAAAAAAGAATGCATGTATGCATAACTGAGTCACTTTGTACCGCAGTAATTAATAGAACATTGTGAATCAACTATACTTCAGCAAAAGAAAATATCTGTCTTGAAAAGTTGTTCTCACGCTCATCTGTTTAAAAATACTTGGCACATCTAAGGTACTTGGTAAATGTTGCTTGTGCTTTTCAAGCTGAATTCCAAGGCATGCTTAATTGTTCTGTCCAGTTTTGTAGTCAGTTTGATGGACATGTAACAACTGTCCTTCAACTCACACAGAATAAAATGCCATTGGGAAGTACTGCACTCACCAAGCCTCTACTTTTGTCGTGGGCCACTGAAGTGCATCCATGGAGCTCATGTACCATGTTGTTAAGGTCATGGCATCATAACAGGCTCTAAGAAGCAGATCAGTCATGCTTTTCTCAAGTGTAATTTTTCTCCTCATGGGACACTAGTGTTGCTATCAATGGCTATTCAGTATTGGAGAAAAAAAGACATAGCGCTCACCATAAAGCATACAGAACCGAATGAAACAGACTCTGAATTTAATAATGAACAAGAGGCATCTATCACCACTGTTCTCTATAATATGTTTATATATAAAGATGCTCAGTAGTGGGCTCCATATGTTATGAGAGGCAGGTACTCTTATCCAAATGCAAGATGAACTTACAAAAACAGACAGATTCAGAGACTCACAGACACAGCAAACAAACACGGTTACCAAAGGAGAAGGGGTGGAGGGATGAATTAGAAGTTTGGGATTAAAATATATGAATTAGATAACCAACAAGGGCCTACTGTATAGCACGGGGAACTCCACTCAGTATCTTGTAATAACCTATAATGGATATGAATCTAAAAAATAATATATACCTGAATCACTTTACTGGATACCTAAAACTGAGACAGCATTGTAAATCAACCATATTTCAGTAAAAATTTTCAATGCACAATGAAAGCTGAAGGACAGTATTGCAACTAGAGTTACAAAAGCAGATAGATTATGAATTAATTTTCATTGCAAGAGCTACTTACTAACAGTATGTTGCATCTTTAAAGATCATTTGATACAAAGTAATGGTATTTGTTAAAAACATTTACCCATCTATTCATCATTGTCCTCATCCTCTATTGACTACTTCTGTTTTCCCTAGCAGTGGCACCAGCTGTCAGCAGCCAATATTGCAGCTTTGTGATTCCAACATTTTTGTATTCAGTATACAGATTGCATTGGTATAAGGAGATTAACGTGACAATTTTAGAAACATCAGATGCTATAATTCTGATAAGAGTTGTTTGAAAGACAATAATAAAGTTGCAGAGGAAGAGACTAAACTGAATGATTGAAATTCACTTTTCCAAGATTACATAACTCCACAAAAAATAAATGAAAAGATCTATCTATCCCTATATCTATTAGCGAAAATGCGTTTTCTAACCCAGTTTCTAATAATAGCAAATGTTTACACAGCTCTTCTGTATGCAAGACTCTGACTTAAATGCTTTATGTTTGATGACCCCTTTAATCCTAGAAAAAAGACTATGAGTCAAGTGCTCTTCCTATTATCATTCCGTTGTGCAAATGAGGAAGTAGGCACATAGAGAATAAAGAATGTGCTAATTAGTACACCAGGTGGGCAGTGGCAGAGCTGGAATTTGAGCCCAGATTGTTGGTTTCAAGGACCACATTACCTTTATGAGATGCTCCCTCAAGTGTGTTCTCAGATGCCGATGTTGAACATATCCCATGGTAGGTCACAGTCAAAATCATTTAATTGTAAATTAGAATGTGTGAAAAGTGGAGGTCTTATATTTTGAAGGCTAAATTCTAGGAACTCGAAACTTTGACAATTTCAATATGTTTGATATGCATTATCTAACCTATAAGGTAAATATGAATCCAATATCCCAGTACCATGAGGATCAATCAAAGTTCACACACAGACACACACACACACACAGAGTCAAGAATGCATTGAGAAAGATATAAAAGCAATCTTTTTTGCCCTAATGACTGAGTTGTCACTGCTGAGCACGAAGGATGCTATACATCTGCTTTTGCAGGACAGTCCCATGAGGCAGAGTACCACCTTGACCAAAATGCAAGAGTGTCCCATTAAGAAAGCTGAACGGCTGCATACTTCCCTTTAAAGGAGGTTTACATTTTCCGAAGTGAGCTTGTCCACTACGTGGGAAAGCTGGCACAGAAGAAATTATTACCAAAAGGTACATTTACATCAATATACGTTTAATATATAAGAATAAAGACCATAAAAAGGCTCTGAATTCATTTCATGGGAATACTAAATCCTTTAAATTTTCTCTGAGGTGTTAAGGAACTGCAGTGAACTGACGTGTTGAGGTTATTCAGTCTGTGTTCCAACAGAATATTCCTGAAATTATGATCTCCGTCATGGCTTGACCTCAGTACAGACTGAGAAAGCTATTATAATGCCTTCCATTCCCTAATCATGTGTACCTACACTTATTGAAAGGCAGAGTGAACTGTCATAAATGCTGAGTGATTTTGGTTTGTGGAGTCAGTTTATTTTAGCATTTAAAAATAGACAATGAGAAATGTGGTGTGACTTAGTGGGGAAATAGACTTTTCGGTCAAACAAGGGATAAAAACTCACTTTACCATTTTCTAAAAGAAAATTTCTTAGTTTCCTAAGCTCTATTTCTTTACTCTGAAAATAGGGATACTCTCACCTCCTGTACTTTCTAGCCATAAAATTGAGGTAAGGATTGAATTTCAAATTCCTCATGAAACCAGTTTTTGAAGTATGGCACAATGTTTAAAACCACCACCACCACCAATGGAATAAATTACAGCATACGATTGTTTACCTCTACTCAACATTCAAAAAACTAAGAACATGGCAACCAGTCCCACCACTTCATGGCAAATAGATGGAAAATAGTGGAAACAGTGACAAGCTTTATTTTCTTGGGCTCCAAAATCACTGTGGATGGTGACTGCAGCTATGGAATTAAAGGACACTTGCTCCTTGGAAGTAAAGCTACAGCACAGCTAGATAGTGTATAAAATAGCAGAGATACTACTTTGCTGACAAAGGTCTGTATAATCAAAGCTATGCTTTTTCCAGTAGCCATGTATGGATGTGAGACTTGGACTAGAAAGAAAGCTGAGCACTGAAGAATTGATGCTTTTGAACTGTGGTGTTGGAAAAGGCTCTTGAGAGTCTCTTGGATATCAAAGAGATGAAACCAGTCAATCCTAAAGGAAATCAACCTTAAATATTCATTGGAAAGACTGATGTTGAAGCTGAGGCTCCAATATTTTGGCCACTTAATGCAAAGGGCTAGCACGTTGGAAAATACCCTGATGCTGGGGAAGATTGAGGGCAAGAAGAGAAGTGGGTGACAGAGAAGGAGATGGTTAGATGACATCACC